>JAZGTK010000426.1:14829-75237 GCA_036877625.1 Ambastaia sidthimunki
GAGTGTGTGTGTGTGTGTGTGTGAGTGAGTGTGTGTGTGTGTGTGTGAGAGTGTGTGTGTGTGTGAGAGAGAGAGTTAGAGTTTACTGAGGATTTGACAGATCTAGTATTTTTCATGTGTAGACACATTTATGAGAATGGCTGATCGTCTCCTTTTGTCTTTGATAATGGATCAAAGGTGGAGATAATAAAGACCTGTTCATCACATCTTTATCACACCTCAATCACCCCATCACATTTTCATCACAACCCATCAAATCTTCATCATCCCATCACGTTCAACTGCATTTCATCACATCTTCACACCCCAGCACAGGGGTGCCCGTCATTTATCAAAAGAATTGCTTTCATTCATCTGCAGTGTGGAGAATCTGAAACATTTCAAGAGTTACTGAATCCTTTATTTTGACTGCCAGACTGGCATTACTGTAACACAAAAAAAATGACTTATGACTCATGACTGTAATGAAGTTAGAAAACCATTATCTCATTAACATTATCTATGTTTTATTTCCCTCATTAAAATAAAGGTGTAATCTGCAACTTCTTTGTTTTAATATGAACATAAATAAGTTATCAACTTATCAACTCATTTGTCTTCTTACTCTACCTCAATTTGCAACAGTCAGTTTATAACAATCATTTACAATTTAAGCTGTGGGGTCCCATTTCAGCAAAAATGTCAGTTTGACTTGTGGTTACGTCAAGCAACTATCTGTAAACAGAAAGAAAATCCAGCAGCTCTATTGTGTGTGTGGTGCTGGAATGTTCAAGTGTCTGAATCTTGTTATTACCGCAATTGTTTATCATTTAAACTTGTCATCCACATTAAGAAAATAACTCCAGCAAGTACACTACAATGTAATGTTTTAAACAGAGCTACGACAGAGAGGCAAAAGTTTTAAATTCAGACTGCAGTTTTAAATTCAGTACAACACCTTACCATGATGATTAAATACATTATTAATAATGACTTTGTTTTTTTCAGAGAAAAGTAATGTGGCAAAATTTGTGTGCAAAAATAATAAAAAATGCCCAAAATAGGCCTAAAACAGGCAATTCTGAATTAAGATGTCTTATTTTTGTCTTTAAAATGAGACTGAAATAGTAACTCTAATAACATGTTTATGACAGATTTGATGGGATTGTACGTCTCAGTTTTGTTTCCCCACACACACATAACATACACGTGTGTCTATATCCACACTAAAGTACAAACAGACAAAAAGCATTTAGAGTCCTGTGTTCATGTAACATCAAGAAACAAAAAATATATACTTTATATTTAAAGAAAATCTTTGATAAAAAATATATAATTGTCATAAGAAGAAAACTGGATGTGCAGCAGAAAGTCTATTTGCATGTAGTTGTTGTTTTAAATCGTTTGTTTTTGGCGTGTTAGAGGGCTCAGAGCTTCGACAGTGACCACTGAAGAACAGAGATCTCCCAACACTTCACTGACTAATGTATTCTGTGCTTTTAAACACTCAAGTGCTTTACTGAAGAAGAAATGAACGTCCTTTAGGAAGGGAACAGCTTTGAGCGTCAGGTCTTTAATCTCCTGCTCGGCCACTGATGTGTTGTGTCAGTGCTTTACATGCTTTATGTTGCTTATGATGTGGTCACGTTCAGTCAGACCAGCTCTTTGTCTCCAGTGCTAGTACAAGAAATAAATGTATAACTGGTGTTAGCTAGAGTTTCATCAACCCTGAGTAATAAACCTTGTGATAAGTTTAATGGCTGAATGTAATGCTGAATGTTGAGGGTGAGAAGCTGTATTCATCTGCTATTAAACACTCGCCACACTCCTTCCACAGAGACAAGCTTCAGGAGGATCACCTGATTTTGGATAAAGAGGATATGATGTGAATTGTGCACACATTAAAAAATGTGTTTGTTGCGAGGTCACTGCAGACACACAAGATGTGGTTTGAAATTTCAAGTAAGTTTCATATTCCCTTTGATCCACAAATGGTCATGACACTGTGAGTGATGTATCCTAAGATGTGTGAGGAGAGTCTGTTTGTGCTCTATATTACTGTAACTGAGAAAAACTCCATTTCCTGTGTGAGTGAAAGTGAGATAAGCTAAATTTCCACAGTGGTTTTTAAAAGCTGTGTATCTATTCCTGTTGTCTGAAGGGTAAATGAACGTTGCTTTATTAGAATCAAGGCCAATTTCATTTCCCTCCTTCCTGAAGCATTGATGAAGCTGAGAATGAGTCTCAAACTGAAGCTTTACAGAAGTAACAGTGGAGCAGCCCAGCGGTTCATGAAGAGCAGTCTGACACCACGTCTCTGTGGCACTCCACCACAATCTGGAAATAATTCTGCATCTGTACGATGTGGAAAATGACTACCACTTAGCTGGAGGTTTAAGGAACTTCAAAGGAATTGCAGACATAACAACAGAGTCATGTTTAAACACACCCCACCCCCACCTGACTCCCCCCTCCACCCGCCTTCTGCACATTTTGAACAAACCTCACGAACGTAAGAGCTCATACGTACATAAAACCCTAAAACACCCTGATGTTATAGTCCGGTGTGAAAGAATATCTGACAAGCTTCAAATGACCCCCAAATGTATTGATGATTATTCAAGGTCTTCTGTTATTCTATTACTTGATTAGATGTTGTACTTCTGTGTAATTGACAAAAAATCAGCAAAGATGTCTTGATCGTGTTCAGTAGAATAAAGTGATATATGTAGGTATACACTGACCAGACCGATCAGTCAAGTTTTTTTAACATCCTGGTCATTAACTGTAATGATCAAGTAATTTCTGGCAGGAACAAACAGCAGACAGTATGATCCACAGAGATCTGATCTCACCAACATCAGAGTCAGTCTGATGATACATGCAGAAACTGAGACCGTAAATCCATAAGAGCTATTCATATTTCATAACTATATAAGTAAACTATATCAATATAAAAAGGATAAAAGTATTACAAACATGTAGACATCTGAGGTGCCAAAGTCTTTTGCACAGCACTGTAAGTATATGATCCATAATTATCTATACAGTAAAGACAACATCTCCAGCACTTATCTCAGCATTTATGAGTCGCTGGATTGAATTACTCTCTCTTCAAAATACAGAATAAAACTTGGCTTGCTAAATGATAAGTAAAACCCAGAAGACCAATTAAAGTAAATATTAAATAGTCCAACGGACAGACAAAAGCTTATCCAGCATCAAGCAGTTTTCATAAACTATTGGAATAGCAGCTTCAGACATTGAACTGACTTCTTTACAGTCACAACACGACAAATAAAAACACATTTTATGATTCAGTCAAAAACACAAACCCCTTCCTGTGAATCCACAAACATGTCATGTGGTTTGGATAAATTGCATAAGAAACCTTTGAATATAATATTAATAATAAAAATACTATTAATTATTATTATTATTATTAACGTGTCTTTTAAATTTGTCATCATAAAAACTTCTGTGAGTCACATTAAAATCAGTACTTCTTAAAAAACCAGACAAAACAGTTGAGGGATATTTATTTCATTACACAAAAAACAATAATAAACAAAGAGAAACTCTTTAAACCTGTTTACATCAAACACTTCTGAAAATAAATGATTTCAACAGCTGCTGGACAGACAAAGCAGAAAACTACGTCAAGAAAGCGGGAGTCAAAATGAAACCAATGTTTATGAGATGCTTTGAATTTGCCGGGTATTTCTGTAGTCTGTGCCAGAAGGGAAACACCTCACCAGAGCAAAAAAAAACCCGCATGTGTGCTCATTATTACTTGGAAATTCAAAGAAAAAACAGAATTTGCAGAATTTACGCACCAATGTGCGCTAAATGTATGTGACAAGTGATGATTGAAATTGTCTATATGGGTATTTCCCAAGGTGTTTTTGAGGAGGTTTTTTTATATTTGGTTTAAAATCAAACAGAATCAGTTGAACTGTCATTTCATTAGAAACATTAGTCTCTAAAGTCTCTCTTAAAATTTATTTTGTAAATACACCATTTTGAACCCTGGTACAAAATATCAATTAAAATGGAAGCCATAATCATGTGGTTCTTTTGTTCAGTTCGATAAGTTACTAGCGTGATCTAAGGTGTGAAATTTCTTATTGAATAAAACACTTTTTATCTCAAGTGAGCATATATGTTTCAATGTGCATTCTGGTAACTTTATTTGCATCTTAATGTTTCCACGCAGAATCCCAAAATTGGCAAAACTGTCCAATGTCCCCCTTTTATTCATTATAAAATGTACAAATCACATATCACATAGACCCTTGCGTGCAGGAACTTCTCTGGAGAAAATGCAGTGTGTTGTACATGCCTCGCCTTCACAGCTATGATGATAATAATTACAGGATCACCACAGATGAAAGACAGCCAAGACTGTGTAAGTTTGGGTGAGGCAGACACAACTGTTGGTGGTAATGCCCCTGAGAAACAGTGTGTGTGTGTGTGTGTGTGTGTGTGTGTGTGTAATAGGTAGGGAAGGGTCTCTGTCGTTGGAGCAATCTTTACTAATGGCTACAACATCAAAGGCTGGAGTCAAAAGAAGGACTAATAAACCCTTACAGCACGAGAACCAGTGAGCCAAAGACTAAGACAAGCAAAGTTACAGCAGTGTAACAGTTAAACTCACTGGTGAGCAGAAGCACTTCATGTACACAGCATCACACTGTAATGCCAGCACCATATGTTTATATATATCAATACACATAAACTAAATCTTTCTCAATCATTTTAGGCTGAATTTTTTCATCTCTAACAAAACTATTTTTATCAACAAAAAAAATATCTCAGAGAAACCTTTTTTTTTTTTTACATTTTTAAATGTGTTTTTTTTGTCTTACCAGCAACAACCTTCTCAAATACACCAATTAGACTGTTTTCATAGTCTGTTCCAGCACTGAATGATTACAGGAAATTAGAAATGGGTTAATAACTGCTGTGATAGTTGGACACATGGGCAGGTGTGTTGATGTGAAGTGTGGCAGGTATGAGTCTGAATTCAAGTCATTTACCATCACACTGTTTCCTGTCTCCCCCGTTTGAAACACTGCCATTGGCTGGTTGAGACAATAGCTTTGTTTACACAGACACTGGAACGACTCACGCATTTATAAGAAACTGAAATTTCTGTTTACACGCTCTGTGTTAGTGGCATACTCTCAGATACTGAAGACATTTAGTAAGCAGCTTCCCCTCACCTTCATACCCGACCTTCATTTTGAAAATCAGTATAAAAACATATACCCCCCCCAACATCATGCCCATGTCTGAGCCATGCCATTTTAGGCATGTTAAGCAAATACATCTGAATTTGGTTTTAAAGTTTGACATGTCAACAAGGCAACAATACTTAAGATATCACAAATGCTTTTAGAACATTACATCAGCCATCTACATTATTCTGATCAAGGCTGAGTTGACTTGACTAACTCACAATGGTCACATCAATTGCATTGGCCCACCATGTCATTGGCCTAAATATGTCATAAAATATTTGACATAAATCGCTTAATGCATGTTGTGGATATTAAAGACTTCCTGTTTACTGGAAGAGACAATTCAGACAGGTTTCCCAAACACTCGAGTCCATCTGTCACTGATCAGGCCCTCTCTCATCCAGACTCACACCTTTGCTTGTTCCCATGTCAGATCAAATAACAGTAGCTACGTTTACATGGACACTTTTTGTTTCAATCGGAATAAAATCAATCAGATTGATTAATCCGATCGCACTGTTTACAAGAACACTGAATAAAGTAATCGGGTTGATGTGCGCGTTTACATGACAGAATCGGATTTGATCTTCTGACATGCGCACAGTGCACGAATACACATTTTCCGCTATTCCAACATGCACTCTCTTGCCACTGCCTTCTTGCTTGAACATTTTGAGTTTATTTGCTTCATTCGCGCAGAATGTCAATTCGCGTCTTTGCATTGACTTAACATGTAAATCATTCGCGCTTAACGCTTCATTCGCGTCTGGTGTGAACGCACCATTACACCACTTCACAGACGAGGAGTGGAAGGAGAATTTTAGAATGACACGCCTTGCGTCATACGTCATTACGTGATTTGTACGTCCCTGCACATGCGCAGAACTATCTGGTTTAATTTTCAAACCGATGAAGTGTTTACATGTCCTCTCCATCGGATTACAAAAGGTTTAAACCACCCCTTACGATCCGAATGAAATTTTAATCGGTTTTGGCCAATTCAATCCGATTGATGTGTTTACATGTGACTTTTTAAATCTGATTGTGCTTCTAGACAATTACAATTGGATTATTAGTGTCCATGTAAACGCAGCTAGTGTTTTGATAGCTCCACAGACTCTACATGTTTACATTGTTTAGTGCAATCAACCTAGAAATGTATATAAGGGGGCTTATTTATAGTTGTACACAGGTGTTATATAGTGAAGCAGCCAGTTGTGATGTAAGAGGTAATGTGTTTGAAGAACAGTCTGATTAAAGGAGCAGTGATAGTTCTCTGAAGATCTCCAGACCATTATAACACCTTCACATTTATGCATTATTCCAGCACACATCAATTAAAGCATCGGGCAATTGGCTCGCGTGTCATCTATTAGCACACCACGGCCTGATGCTCAGCTCTTTAATCTCTTCTCATGTTTTGATCGACTGGAGTATTGATTTGATGTTCAGCCTTTCATCTGCAGCTTAGATGCAACAGAGGGCTTGTGTTATGGAGTGTGTTTAATGCTTTCATGTTCAACAGCAGATTTTGGATATGTGCAGCTACATTATTTAAGACGTACTGCACACGTACCTGACAACAGACGTGCATGTGTCTGCCCACATCAGATGTGATCACATGCATTTTATTGATACTAGGAAAAGTTCATTGTTAATATGAGGAATGATTGGGGAAAATACACAATCAACAAACTGGTGAATGTTAAGCTATATTCAGAGACAGGTGGTTAGAATCATATATTTACATATATGTAAATAGACATGGGAACCAATGTTTATAAAAATCATTGAGGCGAGGCATCCAGCACATCCATCACTTGGACAAATAACACAGCACGTCACTTCACCATATCCCAACACCCCACCCCAACCTTTGGGGCTCTTATGTACCTTTTTGCCAAAACTTAAAATAGTGCCCTTATGGACTGCAGTTTGCTGAAAACCAACCGTGAATGAAAATCTGACCCTCCCTGCACAACATCTCATCCTATTTGTCATGTGGTTGGCTGTTTTGTTTGATGATGATTTGTAATGTAAATATGTGGTTTTCTATGTAAACGCTAACTGTTCTTGGGCCCAGGCCTGAACATGGCTGCCTCAGTATCCCATAATTGCCAGTGATTCCCGAATCTCCACCAGCGGAATCCTGAAGCCAGCCGGCTAATCCAGAGCAGCTCACTGCCAGTAAATGCCTCTCTCTCGCATGTGACCACAGTGCAGCTCTGATGTGGTATGTGAGTCCACTGCGTTTTATCGATGGCCAGCAGCAACATGGTGAAGAACAGCACACAGAACTGCACCATGCATGGCTTCTGCAGTGACTTACTGCTGCTGCAGGCACTAATGCAGCGTGACATGCATCACTTGAGCTCTTCGCTGACTCTAAGTCATTTGGATGCAAGCTGACAGTGGCCGTCACTGTCCTCCTAATCCCCACAGGACGCGTTTTAAAAGTTTAAAAGACTAAAAGTTCAATACTACACAATTAAAAAGTTTTGTTCCAAATTTAAAGTGGGGTAAGAAAAATTTGTATATCCAATTTTTTTTGGTAAATCTTTACAGATTTTGGCGTGTAATGTAAAAATAAAATGAAAAATGATGAATGAATGCTACAAATTCATAAACTTCTTAGGGGTACTTTAAAGGTTCTTGAAGCAAAATGGCAGTAAGTATCATCTGGTTTCTCTTAAAGCAGCACTACATAGTATTTTCGTATTAACCACAGAATTTAAAAAGTTTTTCCTACAGTTTCAAAAGAAATGCAAAGGTTCTTTAATGGAACCACAATTCTAAGTTTGCTTCTTTGGAACTTTTCTTATGTTCTGCAACTATGTTATGGTTTCTTGGTCAGTGCTATCAAATGCGTTTTGTGACCCACTGGCTGTGAAATAGTTAAAGAAGAAAACGCTCTGTTTCTAACTGTGTAAAATCATTCGCAGCAAGGTGCACCAGGTGCGGCGCGTGGTTACCAGCCCCCGTGTTTACTGCTGACTCTCTTCCGCAAAAACACAGTTTCACACAGTGTTTACTCCACACCCCAGCACCCACACCTCCTCCAAGCCATCAGATAAGAGGCAGAATGAGACAGACAAGGGAACACTCATGTTCTCTTTCTTCAACAGTTTCTGATGCACGCTGAATCTTTTGCATTGAGTGCAGATGCACAAATACTCACACACATAACCACAGCGAGCTCACCTTCACTCTACTCTGAGAGAGAAACCTCGCACTGGCTGATATCACCCAACACAGGATGTAGGATGTATGTCATCGCCACACACAGCTGAGATACACACGTGTGCATGTGCATGCTGATGAAAACAAACACACACACAAACACACACACACTGCCTAACTCGCGGTACACTCACAAGTAAGTCTCCAAGACCAACTATTTTGATGATAGCTACAAAACAACTCAAACACGCTCTGAACGACTGAAGGAGAGACAGGAGTTCCTTAAAAAGTTGTTGAAATTTACCCCGAAAATTTACCAGACTGATACTTCAGAACAAAATAAGGCTAGAAAGTCTGTTTTTTTGTTTGTCATTAAAAAGTGAAACTTTTTAGCATCCTTCTTTTTCCTCTTATATCCACAAAGACCTTGTTCCCCACCTATAAGCACAGTGCTTTTTGGGGGTAAAATTATTTCCAGTTGGTTACACACAATCATAACAGAACATAAACCACATTGAAAACCAAGTTCCATAACATCTTAAGGAGACCGGTCATTAGCTACAATGATCTACAAAATTCTCTTCCTATCTAATTAACAACACTTTACAACCAGATTTTGTTTTGTAATTTAAAATATAAGGGGTACTGACTGTCCACAATGCTGGGGTGTTCTGGACAGTTGCTAGGTAAGCATATATTGAGCCCAAACCCAAAGCCCCATGATCACAGGCTATATTCTGGACTGGTCCAGTTTAGTGTTTCTAAATCAGGGGTCCGGGGCTGACTAGGGGGCCTTAAAATAACTTAAAATAATTAAAGACAAAAAAAAATTAAAACACACTAAAGGTACTTCTTAGCTTTCATTTGACATGTTTCTCTATAATCCACACAACACACTAACATAATGATCATGTGATAGAGATGCTGACCACCATCTCTTAAACCTTTATCCCAAAAGATACTCACACTACACAGAGTCATTCAAGCACTTGAACATTAGGCAACGTTACTATGTACTCTAACAAACACAAAAGTACAGAACACATGTGCAGCGTATAAACTTCAGGTCATATATCTCAGTTCCATAATGAATCAGACACTAAATGATTCATTCAAATGATTGTTTTCACTAATTTCATTTTGTGTTTGATCAACTCCAAAATCTTCATCTGTCAGATTAACCACGTTTTCTCCTAAAGTACCCAATTTAACAAGTTTGTCAAAGTTAAATTTTTAAAACTATGACAATTTGTCAAAAAAACTGTTTCGTAATGACCAGTACTAATATTTAGACAACAATGTGGCCAAAGGGTGATAAAATGCCTAATACATAATATATCTTATTGAGATGAGAAAAAGTTTTCAAGATACAAGCCTCTTAGGTCTTAAAATCTTATTTGCCTGTCAACTGAAAATGACAACTATATACTATATTGTTACAGTTTTCATGATTTACACATGCAACTTCAGTCCCAACAGAAGCCTGATATGGAAAATTAATAATTCATCCCTATATATGCTAAAATGTTTAAATGCCTAAATGTAGAGATCAAAATCTTTGTGCTTATGTGAAGAACAGTTGATCAGATCTGTGTTCAATGGTTCTATGAATTTTGGGACACATGGTTCGCTGGTCCTATGCTGCACTTCCCACTGCTGGGTCAGCCAAGGCCCCCAGCACCCCGAATTAGTGCAGGGCCAGACCTACTGGAGCCTTGGCAACCACACGGGGAGACACACATGGGTGTGATCACAGCGGCCTAATTCTGCTCCATCTGATAGCCATCTACAGCAGCCCAACTGCCACAGCTGGGTACGGCCCAACAACACACACACAGAAACATGCACGTGTAGAACAGCCATGATCTGGGTATGGCAGAACACTCTCCTATGCACAGCAGACAACATTTTGAAAAAAGCACACGAGATGTTGTAAATATCTGTGGATGATCTACTACAAAATGTTTCACAGAAACAAGACGACTTTCTGCTCTGAACGACTGAAATGTATCTGGTATGTATAAAGTAAAGAAACAAGACGCTATGACTGACTTAAAAATATGAAACAGGGAAGCCAACAAATGACACACACATATGATAACACCTCATTAGTCTGAAAGGTGTGTCAAATTGGATTGATAAGGGGTGATTCTCAAGGCGATTGTTTTCTTCAAAGGAGGCTGCGTTCTTCCTAGACCAGTTCTTTGGCTTCTAGGCTACAAAGGATTGTGGGTGATTTGAAGTGGCGAAGGATACATTTTATGCATCCTTTAAAAGAGGCTGAATGAAGGACGTGAAACAAAGGCTGCCTTCCAAGCATCCTTCGAATTGAGATGTCCTTTGACGACACTTTATGACATGTAGCCGTGATATGCAGCCTTCCCAGGATGCAGTTTCCCATTTCAGAAGCACCCAAGGTGTTGTAGGTGATTGCTAGTGTTGCTATGCTGTTGCTAAGATGTTTTGTGTGGTTGCTAGGATGTTCTGAGTGATGGTTACTTACTGAATGAGTTTCCATAATATTACATTATACAATATGGGTTGGGTTGGGAATTTTTATTCGAGCCTCTGTCAAGTGTCAACTGTAAAGCTGTTAATTTAGAAACATAACAGGAAACACTCAACAAGAAGCAGGATTTGAAACATAACACAAGTCCAAAGCCAATAGGACAATGTACATTGTTAATTTTAGTAATAATTAAGTAATTTTTAATAAAAATAAATAGCTGATACTGTTGGAAAGCCCTTGTTATTTACCTAAAAGCAAATGATGACATCACAATACAATAGTAGCCATCATTATTAAACACACCTTTCCCCTTCCCTTCCCCCTGCATCTTTCAATGCACACACTCACTTGTGATGTTACTGTGGTCTCGTCCCACCCATACGCCTGCCAAATGGGCGGGGGTTGATTCAACACACCTGGGTGAGAATGAGCCATCAGTCAACGATCTCCAGAACCCTCGAACCCACCTCTCACAAGCACCCACTGCTAAATTCTGTTTTCCCTCAGAAGACTAAATACCAGCTTACATCATAACTGTGCCAGACTTTAGTCTGGACTGACATCAGTGACTGTCAGAGAGTTATGGTTGCCTTGAGGTGGGGCTTTTTTTTTCACTCTGACTGAGTCTTCACGAAAATGAGTCGCAGGCTGATTCATTAAGAGAAAGTCTTTTGACGACAAGACATACAGTAGCACGAACACAGATAAGAAACATAATAGAAATGTTCTGAGTTTTATCCTTGAGACAAAACCAAAGTTGGTCACCAAAGTTGGTAAGACAGGTCCTTAAACTGTAAGTATTTAACAGCGGGAGACTTCTGATAAATCACAGAGGAGTTTAGATTCGTCTAGATTTCCAAATCAATCCGACAGATATGCACAATATATATATACTATTTATATATATATGCATGTTTGTTGTTTTACACTTGTATGCTGGTATTATTATAGAGGCTGTTAGACTGTTCACTGAAAATGTTTCTCTCCTCCAAAATTCACATGTAGGTCCTGTTCAATTCTAGAAGATACAAATAGCACATGGCATTAAGTTACTACACACTAAGGCTATTTCAGAGATAAAAACCATCAGTGAATAACAATTTAAAATTTATTTCTGCTTTTCACACAAAGCTCTCGCATGGCTTTCAGATAGATGACATGCTTTGTGCTTTATGGAGCTTTGCAGCCACTGAAAATAAGATCTGGGCAACAATTCTTCACAAATTCACCTTTTTTTAAATAGGTTTGGGAGCAACACAAATGTGTGTAAATACTGAGGGAGCATTCAGTTTGGGGTGAACTGTCTCAATAATGGCTCTAGCACACATCTGTAAACAAGCCCAATCCAGAGGAGTTCAATGGCCATCTGCTTCCAAGATCACCTGGGTGACACATGCCACGTGTTAACACCCCAGACAAACAGGACGCTCGCCAAACCCTGTCAGACGAAACTGAGCTGTGACAGCAGCCTCACAGTTAGATCAAATCTAATTTATTCCAGAAGAAACTGTTCAACACCCCAATCAGGCGACTTCAGAGGCCTGCAGGGGCAATGCTTGAGCACGAATATAAAACACCTCAAACCCGTCTCTCACTCTCTCAGAGCGGAACAGAGAGCACTGCACCAACAGTTACAGCCACAAACACCTGAGGGGATCCAACATGTTTTGATAATTTTGCAAATACTTCCTCCATAAAAAGCTGTGTGAATTCATCTGAAGGCATTTCTTTAACTTGCTTCACTTCAAAGACCAGCAAAAGTTCTCTTATCAATATTTGTACTTCAGTCTAGCAGAGGCGCACTGCTCTCCCGCCACGCTCACACGCGGATCATTCACTTTGATCAAGTTTTAAAGACTCTATGTTGACTGTAAGACTAAAGCGTTTTGATCATCTGTCCAATTTTCGAAGCAACACTTTCTTACTGCGGCTCTTCATTGTGTTGTGATTAAACGGGTTAAAGAGCTTTTTTCTTAAAGAGGATGTAATCCAGCGTCTATCGCTTATCTGTGCGAGTCAGAGGGGCAGCACACGGGTCCTACAGCTGCTCTGGATGCCTCATGACACAAAGCTAATAGTCACTATTGTCTCCTCAAAGACAGCATGCAGCTTAAAGTAGCCCTGATCACCATAAGCTCATGGTTAAAGACAGTCCAGGGATGGGCTTTAGACAACGCTAGAGTTTGGAGCACAAAAATAAACTGTTTGTAAGCAGGAATTTATTGAATTATGAAGTACGCATCTCAGGCTTAGCACTGCACTGTGGGTAAAGAGATATCCTCTGGTTGTGTTTAGCCGGCATAATAAAGTCTTTAGTTTTCATTGACACAATCCCTGGAGTTGGAAGTCAAACAGCATCTTTTCCCTGTTAAAAACTTCTTGAATTCAGCTAGGAGTCAAATAAAGAGATGAGAGATAAATGACAAAATTGACAAAAGATCAATGTAAGTGAAAATAAACAGCACTGAATACTGATCAAGTTCTTCCTGTCAGAACTCGGTCCTTTTCAGAAGCTTGTTTACACTCACTGTTAAACGATTAGTTCACCCCCCAAAAAATCTCACAATTTACTCACCCTCATGCCATCCTAGGTGGATATGACTTGCTTTTTTCAGCCGAACACAATCAGAGTTATATTAAATAATTGATTATATTGAATACTTGATATATTTAGATGGTCAAGAAAATTATAAAAATAATTTTTATTTTTGGGTGAACTATTCCTTTATACATTTAAGGGCTGAGAAAGATCTGAAAGATATTTCCATAATTCGCTTTTAGAACATTTTGAATACAACATTGTTACTAAACAACTTTCCATAAAGATGCTGGTATAATTCAACAGAGCTGTAGGGAAGATTTATACACCCATCAGCATTAGCTAATAATGCATTCAGAATGATACATTATACATACATTCTTTGCTGTCTTGTCTACAGTAACTGCATTAATGTGTTTGTATAAATGTTCACAAGAATGAACGTACCAGGATTTTCTATCAAAGGGAAGAAAACTTTTAAAAAGAAGAAATATTCTATTAAGCAAAGTTAACGCAAAGACGAACTACACAAACGACACAAACTCACAGTATGAGCGATCAAGAACTCTCTGTTGTAGTTGTGTAATAACATTATTACTATTGCTATTCTATACCAAGACAGTATTTGGCAAGCAACTACAGTTTCCAATAAACATTTTTAAAGACGGATATAATTAGGATATTATTTTTGGTTTCAAAAGCATAATTGTTGTATAATAACTTTTTAAGAAAGATTTTCAATGACATGATTAATACTGATCAGGTAACAATAAAATGTCAAAAAACATTTTAACATCAAAATGATGTTTTGCCCCATGTTTGCGTTGTGTGCGTGTATATGGGAGGAAATGTCAGTGAGACCAGAATCAGCCCGATTAATGCAATCAGTAAACACATCAGTCTGAAGTTACTGCACACATGCATGCAAGCTCACACACACACGTGCAAATACATGTACACAAACACATACAACCACATATTCACACAATCATACTGTGTCAACTATGACCTCATGGCACCAGATAATGTATTCTTTAATAAACCGCACAAACGTGCATCCAACTAGATCAAAATATCTCAAAAGTGTCAACTCTGTTAAAAGCCGTTTTTAAGCTTCACATTAAAATCACAGTTCTGTATCTGTTCTGTATCACACAAAACTGTGTCTGTCCCTTTCAGTTTATAGTGTTATTACAACTCTTCTGTAGTCCAGCAAACTAAACCGACCATCAGCAAGTTCTCCAGAGTTGGAGACACACCTGGATTTTAGATAATGAATCACTAAATGAAGAACAACAGTTCTCCAGTGAACTTACAGATGGTGAGACGGGTCCGTTGGGTAGATATGGTTCAGGCAACATCAGAAACGGGTATCCAGAATACGGTGGCTTATACATTCCACCATCTTGATGTTTCGGCCCTTGAGGTGAGACAGAGAAAGACATACATGAACTTATTTTTAACTTTACTTAAACATATAAGCAAATGCGCTGACCACTGTACACAATGACAGAAGAAGTCTGTAAGAGTAGGTGTTGTATTTTTGATTTTGAGTACTTAGAGTACTTAAGTTAAACTTAGTTTTTTGCTTGTTTTGCATGTGTATTCAGAAACTCTTGTAAATATATAACAATGATGATCAAAGATCCTCAGGTTTTTAAACCCACATTATGGATATCAATCAACATAACACACTTTTGCATTTCTTTAGGTAGATTACAGGTATTCCCCAAGAAAAGCCCGCCAGCTACATATCAGACCTCAAAATGTTTTCGTTTTTCCCAATTAATTTTTTAATCAGTCTAAACAAACACATATATCTAAATTCTGACTAAACAAACGAATCTTTGAAAATGTATTGGCTTGTTTTATTAATGTTTTAATGTGTGAGGGGGTCCAGACCAGTTTCAGAACACAGCTGTTTAGATCAAAGCTGGGGACAATTTTCTCCCCCAAAGTATACAACACAAAACATGCCAAAGACTCTTGTGATTGTGACTATTAAAGCAACTAACTACAGACTATTTTTAGACGATTTGAATTTTTAGAACAAGTCATTTGTTGACTTAATTTGATGTTCATGTAAGAATGCTCTTATTGTCTTTATATAAGGGTAAATATAACAGCAACAAACTCACGCAGAACATACAACAAAACTAATTCTCAGATTTAAACAGCGTCACCGGATGTTAGTTAGAATAACAGGTTTACTTCTGTGGCCATTTCAGACTGACCTTCATCCAGATGTTGTCGTTTATCAGTGTAAAGTCTCTGATCTTCTGGAGGTCCTCTCCTCATCACCTGCTTCACACACACACACACACGCGTTACTCTCATACAAACACATGGCTTGAGGTGATGTGGAAGTGATGAAGTCTTACAGCTGTGCTGGAGTTGATCTCGGACTCGTTGACCAGAGATGATTTGAGATCCGCCAGGTCGCTCTCCGTGAACGAGCTCTCGCGGATCTTCTCCTCGTGGTCTCCCTCATCTTTAAAGGCGATCATCTCATCGTTCGCCCCGAGATCATCTCCCCCTCCGCCGTTCAGCTGCGGCATCTTCACACGCCAAACTAACTTTACTGAAGATTTTTGACGCTGTTTTCTGCGCTCGGACTATCCGCTCAGACGCGCGCGAGAGGAAAACTTTTGCTTATCTGACGCGCCGCTCGACTTGAAAGTAACAAACAGTCGCTTTGGAACAGAGACATCAAAGAGACCGACGCGTGATTGACAGCCGGCGCGGGGGGGAGGGGNCTCTTAAAGAGACACGACTCCGTTCAGAAACTGCGTTGTTTTCATGAAGAAACCACAATCTTTCCATGAATCGAACAAATACGATATATAATCACTGACAGCGTTTACGCAGACAGCTGTACTCTAACTATTGCTCTTCTTCTGAATAAGATAATACTGTAGAAAATAGTTGAATTTTAGAATATTTCTTTTATGTACAGTTTTACATGTTGTTTATTGACACACGTCAGAGGTTCCCTCAATAGTTTCATCTCATTTTTAATTGCAAGAAAGCTTCAATTACACTTAATCATTTTCATGCTATAGCTGCAAATGAACTGTGGCCGATACAAACTGTCCAGCTACAGGCCTCCTCCAAACTTTCATTTGTCCTTTTGCAAAATGCAGCGAAAGCTTCCACACAACATTAATAATTAGATTAAGTTGTGTACATGTCTGTAACGCACTTCAATAATGCGATAAAATCAGCAATACTCCATGTCTTCATTCCATTGTGCTTAGTTCCAGTATGACTTTAGTCGGGTTAAGGTAGTCAGAAATCGCTGTTTACATGGTAGTTTCTTAATCAGAGTATTGTCTTAATCGGGTTAATATCGGAATATTGTCATGTAAACAAATTAATTTAAGTTAAATTAGGGTTTGATTGCTAACTGATATGTTGCTATGAGAACCATACTGAAGCATGAAATGAGCAGTCAAGCTGTTATAATAAGTAAACAGAAGCAGGGATCCATTATTAAAGAGACCAATGTCTTCACACTTAATACATCTGGTTCACCAAACTATAGTTTAGTGACCCAGACAATGTCATCAGAACAACAACATTCTGGAAAGTTCTCCATCTTCAAAGTTTGAATTGTGTGGTGTATATTTATGTGTTTTTAAATTTCCAACAAAGTTTTTTCTATACATTTTACATTTGACATTTAATCATTTAGCAGAAAATGACTTACAAAGAGAGACAGCATTTAACATTTTGCCCAAAGTGCCAACAAGCCTCGTCTACAAAGCTAGATCCTAATCCTAGGGAAAGGATGAACAGTAGATTTTTTTAAACAATGTTAAATGAGGTTAAATATCAAAGCATTAGGGTACGTTAATGTATCTATAACATGCTGTAATTAATTACATACTTGCAGTAATACATACAAGTACAATAGTATTGTAACAATTTAGCAACTACATTAAGTACGTGTACTTGCTAAAATATTTATACATAGCAAGATATTTAATATAAGTAACCTAACTTTCCTCAATAGGCAAACTATAAGTAGAAAACTGCTTGTAAATATAGATTATTAAGATTTATAATAAGCATCCACCTTCCTGTGCATGACTTACTTTTGAGTTTGGATGGTTTTATTGTTTTGAGTTTTATATGAAAAATAATGATGTTCTGCCATACTGTGCTATAATGTTTTAGTAAATTTACTGTCATGTGAATGTCAGCTGGGAATTAGAATTAAATAGAAACAAAAATGTATCAAGTATTTGCACATGGCTGCATATTTATACAACATCATCCATGCATGTTAATAAATGGATTAAAATGAGTAATGCATGCAAATCTAAATGATAAATAAGACCTTGTCTATTTGCCCTAATTAAATATAGACAGCTGCATTTCATGGAATCACCACTTTCTCTACATAATTTTCCTAAGGATTTCACAGTGTTTATTTTTAATGTTTTGCCATACACAAAGCACATTTGCATGTTTTCAGAGTTATATTTTGAATCCTGTAGTTTTTTACTCCTTATTAAAGAAGTATTTTGTTAGAGGATAAGTAATAAATATTTAATAAATGTTTATATTCTGCTGTCAGTTTTAGGTGACGTGTCATCTGGTTTTCATCAATGCTCGATTTTTATTTTACCATTAATCAGTTGCATAGGATGTGGACGACTTAGTGCATAATTTACCAATTTTCTAAGCCACAGACAGAGGCAGGAAATACAAAGGTAAAAAACACATTCACAATCTACCGCTAAAAAAACTCAAATAAGTGTCTCAAATAAGCATAAGGTTGCTTGCTTTCAGAAATATTTGTAACTGTAAACTGTGCACAAGAAACACAATTCAACTTTAAAACATTTAAAATATTCAAAAAATATCCCACAAATCTTTATTTTATGGACACAAAGATATTAAAGATAATATGGGGATGATGTTAATATTTTTATGTCAATTGTCAACCATTTAGGTGATTCTTTTGATAAACGTTGTTAAATCCTAGTAATGAAACAGGAAGAACAAGAGGAAGAAAAAGGAAGAAAGAGGAAGGGGAAACGTGCCTGTAGTTAAGGTAAACAAATACATCAAGCACTTGTTTCTGTCTAACAATAATAAACTGACAGATTCTGGGGAGAAAGAAACAATAACAAAGTCAGATTGTTTTCCCGCCATGTCTGCCTTAAACTGTGTTTAAATAGCAACACTGTTCTTTCACACCAGCTTTGATGGTTTCAAGAATAAATTGCAGTTCTTAAAAATTATATACTGTGCTTCCTAAATAATCTGCACATTTAGGTAGCAAACTAATTAAATCACATCCTCATACTGAGGTCAAGCCATATCCAAAAGAGCAGAGCTTAACTCAAGCCACTTGTGTTTTATTGGCCGCACCCTTGAAGCAGCATCTGGTTTTCTGAAGCGTGTTCTCCACGTTCTCTCTGCAGTCACAGATATGTGCTGTTATTTGTGCTGTTATTTGTGCTGTTATTTGTGCTGTTATTTGTGCTGTTATATGGTCAAAATTCCAGACACAGGACATTGTATACAGTCACATCTTTTTGATGCATATTAATATTTCTTCGTCTTGAAATCTTAGCACACAACCTTTTAAATGCAGAGAAATATTTACAGTATGTTCCAAACACTGTTTCAACTATGGATCATGTGTGTAGAATTTACTAATAACTACACAACTACAAAATTTACAACTATCCAAAGCGACTTACAGTGCATTCACAGTATTACATATTAGCTATTATGATTTCCTTGGGAATCAAATCCATGACCCTGGCGTTGCCAGCACCATGCTGTAGTACAGGAACACCATTGTACACATGTACAATATAAAACTACTGTATTATAAAATTACTGTATACATGCACACGTTTTCACTTTATATATCATCACTATATATCTCATCTTTTAGAAAGAAAAGAAAGTGACATGTATTTGTCAGTTATGGTTGCCCATAACTGAAATGTGACCTCTGCATTTAACCCATCACAAGTGAGGAATGAACACACACTGCAAGTCATGAACACACACACACACACACACACACCCAGAGCAGTGAGCAGCTATCACTGCAGCAGCCGGGCAGCAATTGGGGTTTAGGTGTCTTGCTCAAAGGCACTTCAGTTGCTACCTCCCAGTGCTGGAATAGAACCAGCAACCTACTGATGACAAGCCCGACTCCTTAACCAGTAGACCACAACTGCCCCCAGTAACTATTTTTTAACTACTTGCCGATGTTGTTGATTACCACCAATCCTTCCAACAAAAATATTACTATGTAATGAGAATGTCTTTTCTCCTTTTTGTCATTTACAAAATCTTTTAATTTTCATTTACAACTTTGAGTAGTAACTTTAAAATTAAATGGTTTTATTCAAATATATTATCTGTAGTATCTTCCGTACAGGTTACACCAATAGTCATTTTTATTTGTATTATTAGAAAGAGCTCCTTAAAGTGACAAGATGTAAGATGTTCATGTATAAACAGTCACAATTAAATATCAGTTGATATACATTTTTGTGTGTGTTGTTGATGTGCACACTGTTCATCCACACAGTAAACTGAGGAGCGTCAGCAGTGTGTAATGTTAATGTTTCAGTTTATGGGGTCTGTATGTGAGGTTATTCTGCCCTTCTGAGCTTCACTGAAGCGAAGGTGAGACCTGTTTTTCTACTTTCTCTCTCTCTCTAACGCCCCCCCCACCCCCACCCCCCCTCCGACAGGAAACAAAGAGGCTTGTTAATGCAGAGACTCATCTGAGCCTTTGATGTGAAGCACAACCATTCAAAGCTCTGTGCACACGCTTCACACATGTAACACACACACACTGCTGCACTGACACACAAACCGACATACGTCACACACATGCACAAGCTCATCTGCACACACACACTCACTTCTACTCTTGTGCGTAACATTAATGAAAAAGCACAAACTCTGTAAACCGATGCAGGGCTTCTATTTAAAGACATGCAAGATTCAATCAACACGCTTGTGCAAAAATGTGCTGCACTGCTGCAAATCACTTCATGGAAACTTCAGTTTATAAATGTTTTGTGTTTGTTCTCATAATTCTGTTGCTCCAAATGTCATTTGAATTTTTTAGCGCTTATTCTGTGGTATCAAAAATGAACAAAGTTGTGTCCTTTTTTAATATCTTCTCACATAAAAATGAAACATGACAATGCAACAGAATCTTTAGGATTTTCTTTAGAGTCTTATATGACCTACATGACAAACAGCCCTAAATGACTAAATGAAACTTATGACATAATGAATCCCTCATTGCTAAACACACTTTAATTTGTTCTGGGCAAAGGTCCTTGGATCTCTCTGGTGCAGAAAGCTATAAAAGGCACACTGGTTTCAAAGATTATAACCACATTATTTTTAAACCTAAAGCAGTGATTTTGAGATTTGAAATAAAATTGGAAATAGAAAACTTGTTCTTAATTTATTTTAAAAAAAGCTTAGGGCTTTTATCACATGCTGAGATTAAATCACACTAAGAAGCATGACTGAGTAAACCAGGTATCATTACTGAAAAATCAGAAACTTGCACTGAACAGAAAACACACCTGTCAGTAGCTGCACGACACACTCACTATTCTTCACACATCTGCTGTCATGAAGTATTGTCAACAGAGTGAATGAAGTACTGAAGACTCTATGTATTAGCTTAAAACTCAGTGTGTGGGAGACTCTATCTGTGTGTGATATCTAATCATGATAGTCATGATATTTCTGTTGAATAATTAGTAGATTTTGCTGAAATATTTCTGTCAATGTCCCTGTTTTCTAAACTTTTATTATGTCACCATAACCATCCAGCGTTTCATGTGTTTATTTAGTCTGAATGAACTAAAGTCTGAATGAGTCCTCTCTATATTTTTAATACTTCATATTTATTCTATTTTTATGATTGCATTACTCAATTCAAATGATGTTTTAGTTAGAAACATTTCTTATCATTTAGCTTTTGTTACAAATTAATTAAATAAAATGTTAATGTGAAGTTAAAGGTAAAGTTTTTCCGTTTAACTGTTTAAAATAAAAAAATTAAATATTCCTTCTGACACCAATTTTCATAAATAAGCAACTTATAAACACACTGGTCTAAATAGTTAAAGTTGACAGATAATTGTCTGTTAAAAATGTAAAATGTATGAATTTAAAAATGTTTTTTATGGCTCTGTATGACATCGTTTCTAATTGGTTGGACAAATCCTGCATAATTCAAAATCTGTTCTGTGTTTGTCTATTAGTGCAAGATTATTCAGTGTTTCAAACAATCCCTGTCATTTAAAATAATTCGCTCTTTATTAATAAAGCTCTAATAAATGTGCAAATTCTGTGACTGTAATGAGACAATTTTGTTTAATATTAAAATAATTTGCTTTATTATGTTTACATACAGTTTTTACAAGAAATGTTTTTTTTTAATCTTTTTTAAACCTTCAAAATAAGATATTTGACTGATAAAATTTTCTTAACATTATTGTATCTAAAGGCAACATTCTGAAATGTTATGTTCATAATGCTATGCCTTACATTGCCGTTATTTCTCTTGAAAGTTTTCCCAGTGTCTTTCTGAATGCACACACAAGATTCCCACATGAAAGTCATGCTCATTTTCAGTGTTTTTATTGTGGGATTTTGAACAATGAGCAACAGTGTAAGATGATTCGGTTGGGCACATTAATTGCAAGCGTTCCCCCCTGGTTGGAGGAGATTTGAAGAGCAGCTGTGGTGTGTTTGTAGTGGTGAGAGAGCGGGTGGAGCATCAAGCTGATGTTTAACAGTGGCTTTGGACCTGATGTTTCCATAGCGCAGGGACCATGATGTGGCATTGGACAGGATGTAGACTCTTATGATGGATAACTGTGTAGGTTTTTGAGTGTGTTAGTGTACATGTGTGTCATCCACACTTTTTGTTAATGCTGACTTTAGTTCACACTTATTTGTATAGTGCTTTAAAATGCATTTTGTTTTAAAGCTGCTTCACAGAAATACAACAGATTGTACATAGCCAAAAAACTGCAATTTATAATGATTTGAAATTTGCAGATAGTTAGATCAGTTAGTTAGATCAGAGTTGTCGGCATCCTGTCTACATATTGCTGGATCATCTGTAGTCATCTTAAGATGCTGGATCCATACTGGAGCAGGCATAACCTGAAGCTACCCGGAGATTGATATTCTGAGATAAAAACACAATTTAGAGAATAATAATATAATAATAGCATATCTGCTGTTTATAACGTTAAGAGCATAAGAAGATATAAGAAGCACAAGAAGAGCAGTAGCACTTTGTATGTAGTACAGAATTTAACAGGTAACCAGTGTAAAGATGACAACATTGTGGTTATATGGTCATATGTCCTGGATCTGGTAAGAACTCTAGCTGCTGCATTTTGCACTAACTGTAGATTGTTTATTAGGGAGGCTGAACAGCCACCTAGAAGTGCATTACAATAGTCCAGTCTGGTGGTCATAAATGCATGAATCAGCTTTTCTGCATCAGGAACAGACAGGATGTTATGCAGCTTAGCGATGTTTCTAAGGTGAAAGAAGGCAGTTTTTGTAATATATGCCACATGACATTCATAAGACTAAATACTGTCTAATATGACGCCCAAGTCTTTAACTGTATCGGATGAGATGATACATTCTTCTAGTAGAAAATTGTATTCAGAAAGCTTCTGTTTACATAGGTTTGGTCTAATAAGTAATATCTCTGTCTCTGTCTCATTTGAATTAGTGATGGGTCGTTCTCGTACGTTCATTTAGAACTAATCTATAATGTGACTCGGAAGAACGAGTCGTCACAGAGAGTGATTCGTTCAGACGCACATGCACAACTTCCGATAGGCGCTGTACCGGAATTAGTCCACCTGTTCTGAGTCTTCGGTTTGAGTCGTTCAAAAGACTCGAGAGATGAACTAATCATTTTTTCTTTCCGGTGCAGTCTGCATTGGTTAAGCGTATGGGGCTGTCACGTGATGAATGAACGACTCAAACCTAAAGACCTGTCAGATAAGAGGTGAGCTAATCGTAAAGATCCAGGTAAACAATGAATTAATGTTTTCTGTTTCTTATAGCATTAGTTTTGTCTTGTTTGTATTTGTAGTGTGCGTAAGTAGTATATGTATTAGGGAAGTAAAACGTAACTTTTTGATTATATTTTGCTAAAATGAACGAAATGAACGAAATTAATTTTGCTGAACAAGACTCAAAGGACCGAATCAGTAAAATGATGAAAAAATCACTAATTTGAATTTAAAAGAAGAAAATTACCAACCATCCAATACTTTAAATCTTTAACACAGTCTGGTAATTTAGATTAGGGTAGAAATATCTTCTGGTCTTGGTGTAATATATAGTTGAGTATCATCAGCGTAACAGTGAATATTAATCCCATGATTTCTAAAAATATTTTCAAGGGACAGCATGTATAATGTGAATAGCAAAGGGCCTAAAACAGATCCTTGTGGCAGGCAATATTTCACTGGCATTAATTTAAATAATTCCCTATTTAAAGGAACAAAATAGTAGTGGTCAAAGGTAGGATCAAAACCACTGCAGTGCCTGCCCTTGAATGCCAATGTAATTTTGTAGTTGATCTAAGAGTATGACATGATCTATAGTGTCAAGTGGCACTAAGATCAACTAACAAAGAGATGTAACCTTGGTCCGCTGCTAGAAGTAAATCCATGTGTAATTTTGACCAGGGCAGTTTCTGTGCTATTATGTGATTTGAATTCTGACTGAAACTTTTCATAAATATTGTTTCTGTGTAAGAGGGCACACAGTTGTGTGGAAGCAACCTTTTATAATATTTTAGGCAGAAAAGGAATTTTTAAAATGTGTCTGTAGTTTGCAAGTTCATTTGAATCTATTTGCAGTTCATAGTTAATATATAATATAATGTATAAAGCATGTTGTTGGTTTGGATGCAATAATATGTTTTTTTAGCTCTTCCTGGCCTATAGCTGTGAAGCATTGCAGCTGTTCTTGAGGGGCAATTATTAATTAGGGTGTGTCATCAGATAAAGGCACAGGTTGTAGATGTTCAATTGTATTCCATATGGATTTGACTGTATCTGAAAAAGTTCTTGAAGTCGTCACAACTAAAGTTTGATGGCACATTGTCTTCAGGTTTGTTTATTTGTTAATCTGGCAACTGTATTAAATAAAAAAATCTGGAATTTTGTTTTATTTGTTGAATTAGTGTGTTAAGATGTGCAGCCCTTGCTACAGAAAATGACCATTTATTTACATAATTTGTTTTGCATAGGGATTGCATTTTGTATTCAAATTTGGTACATAATACTGCACATGATAATATTCTTCAAAACCAATAGCTGGTTGACATTCCAACACAGCAGGTGGTGCTGTTGCACCTGTTTACCATTTTGCCTCAAGAACCACAATGGTTACAACTCTCTCAGACTCCCTACACAGATTCATTGGTCCGGAAATAAAACAAAAAGACAGTAAGAACAGTAAGTGGTATCAACATGAATTCCATAACTTTTTGTCAGGGGTGTTTCTAGATGCTATAAACCAAATTTCGTGCAAACTGTACAAATGCTGTAGGAGGAGTTTGAAAAAGGTATATTTTTCAGAACGTTGAAAACGTCAGTAACGCAGAATCTCATTGGTTCTCGTGTGTCCCGTGACTAGCATTGTGTTTGACTGAAAAAAGACTCTTGTTGAAAGATTCCCATGAATGCCTTAATAGTGAGTAATTTATGGGAAAAATCTAATTTAGGTGACTTTATCCTTTAAACTAATACAATCATAATACAATTTCTCCAAAAAAAATAGGGTTTTATCATGTCGGCTTGAACCCCTTAATATGACTTCAGTGAAGCAATTTCAGGTTATTATAATGCCAGCATCTTTTGGAGCAAAATATCAGGAGTAGTTACAAAACACATACAGCAAAATGTAAATGGTAAATGTAACACTTTAGAAAAAATAATAACATAGGGCAGTTGTTGAGATACAGTAAGAGTACAGAGCTGAGAAATGTGTGAGCTTATACTGAGATCTCGGACTGAGCACAAATCTTGTAAAACTGTAGAAGAAACATGAGATTACAGACAAAACATAAACATCTCCTTTAAACTTATTTGTGGCTTGAATGGCACTTTTATATGATGGCAAGTGAGCAAAATCTTTAATGATAACAGACCTCCATAATGTTCCACTGTTTTTTCAATGATAGAAATGATTGTGTTGATGTTGCTAAATGAGCCTTGTATTCAGACATCACATTCAGTCAACAACAAATGACTATTAAAAGTTGTTAAAGAAAAAAGCTGTCAATCCCACTCTTGTGATAGACTATATTGAAGTAGGTGATTTTTGTAAATACTCAAAAAATCTTGTCTTAGCCCCAAAAAATTATCCCCAAAGACCGCATTTTACACCACTTCCAATGTCATGCAAATATAATTTATTTTAAAGCATGATACCACAAGATTACTTTTCTAGTAAAACATTGTTTAAAAATGTAAAAATTACATTTGAATATTTTTGTTGTATTAGCAGAGCATGTCCATAGTCATTGTGCTGAATTCCAGCTGTGGATACTCTATCAGGACTGTGTGAACCTGAGGAGAACTGACTTCATACAGCCACTAAAAGTTACCTGAACAGTAGTTGCTTACAAGCTATTGCAAAAAGTTAAAATGAAGTTATTTCTGAGAAAAGCAATTTCATTCAGACATTTTCAGGCATGACTTGAGTGTTTAACTTTTTGAGGCGCCGCTGTGTTCTCCTAAAGTATCTCTCAACCTCTCAAATGTTTTTGCACACAAGTCCTCGTTTTCATTTGTAACTTGTATTCATTAATAGCCCAGCTTCTCTTCCCATGACAACAAATCAAACTCCAAGCATAGGAACGTAAATGAACATGAGTGTGGGAAAACAAATCAACGCATTCATTCCCACCATTAATCTTCAGCTGGGGATCAATGCTGGGAACAAACGCTCATCTGCACTTCCACTGCCTGGCACTGATTATAGAGACGCCATAAAGATGGCGACACATGGCTGGAGACAGAGACGTTAGTCCTGCACAATAATCTTTTGATTTGTATAACAACTTTGGAATGGAAGCAATCCTTTAGAAGGAAGGAACTCTTCGATCAGTTTCCATATGAAATGTATGGCTTCTCGTTTGGTGTCTCTGATGTCACTTTCTCTGGTCTTTGTCCAGAACTAAACCACTTTATTAAATCTTGTGTTACATGTTTGTTTGTCTGTTTTTTTAGAGGTGTTAGCAGTCATTGCTAAAACTATTACTAAAACTATTACTCATACTTTAAAAAAAGTATAAACATAAAATCAGTCCAATTGTGCTACGCACAGGAACCATGTGGTCGGTTGAGTTGTGTGTAATTACTTTCTGTACGTTCATCAACTGGTATGCAATTATGGACCTGAGTCATATCTAGGGACCAGAATACCACACAAACTTGGGGAGGGGCTTTTTGGACTTAGAAAGTCAACTATAAATTACACTCTGACAAACATCTAACATCTAGATGGTGTAACCATCACCCAGATGTAAGTACCACTCAGAACATATTAGCAGCCACATAGAAAAGCTCTAGCAACCACTCAAAACACCATAACAACTGCAAATAAAGCAATCTGAACTACAAGTGAGATAAGAAAACACATCTAACATCTATCTGTAACTGATTTCATGTTGTCAGGTATGTGACATGAGGTATGCTAAATAAAGAAAATGCTTATCATGTCGATGATAAGATGATGACCAGTACATGTGCCCTACATTTGTCTGTTGCGTTAAACTTTGAACAACGTGCTTACAGGAGCAAGTGGAAAATGTTGATGCTGTTGTGATGGGTGAGAGTTGAGTGGGTGTTGAAGACCTCCACGTACGTTAGCTATGACAGTTACCTGGCACTGAACATTTCCTGCACGTGTGTTACGCTAACTCTTGAGAGATCTACTCTGCGCTCTCACATTGCAATAGGTACAAAAAAGATAAACTCAACTCATGAACATATATAGATGTGGTTCCTTAGATGTACAGTGTTTTTTTCAAATGACACAATTAATAAAGAGGAGTATCATACAGTAAATGCCACAACCAAAGGCCAACAGAGAGCGCCTATTTTTTGCAACCCCACCTTTTGTCAATATGCCAAAAGTGGTAACAGTAAACAAGAAAAACACATGATTAAAGTCATTTATATACTGGTCATTTAAAAACTACAGTATTTTGATTGAGACTCATAAAAACAAAAATGTGAGTTACTAGTTGAAATGTCCATTTTTAAACAAACATTAAACCATGAAGCACCCCCTTTCTCCTTTGAAGTCTGGGTTAGCTATAGTGGGACTATGTGTTGATATCACAACTTTAGTTTCACATGCAGTTTAGGGAATGTCAAGCTTTTATGAAACATTTGTAGTTTAGATTTCACATATTTTGTCAGTTTCATTGTACTGATATTCACACACCTGAACAGTTCCTAAAAACAGGAAATCCTGTAAACAAGCAAAGTGAGAAAAGTGAAAAAAGACATTTGTGGCATGTGCCAGGCCACCCATCTCCGGCCGGAAGTGAGGGGCAAAACTTTTGTGTATTGACTTGAAACTTTGTAGGTGTCATTGTCACAATGTAGGTGTCATGGTCCTGACAGTTTCATAAAAATTTGGTGACAGCATCACCTATTGGTCAAATGTAATAAGTTATTTAATTGTGTTATAATGGGATTTACTTATGCTTTCTTTAACTGCTTTTGCTAATTTCATTAACAGAGATATCCACAGATATTTCCCTTAGTGCCATTGATGGGCTTGCATTAATATTTATCATTATTATTATTAGTAGTATTATTTTGTATTTATTTTTTCATTGTCAGCCATTAGGCCAGGGCAAAAGCTGGCACATGGGCAGGGCAGAGGGGCTTGGTAGCATCCCTGGTACAGGGCACAAAAAGATGCATATATCATACATGCATGCACATCCTGTATAAAACTTGATGTATTGGACTTGTTGACCTGAACAACTATCGCCCTGACACCCATTAACCCCGGCCAACAGGAAGTTGAACATTTGCATTTACTAAAAAGTGCATGTTGTGAATTGAAAAAAAAACAACCCTCCTGGGGATTTCATGTGATTGTCATCAAACTTGTTGAACATCATTTCATTTTTTGATATCTTTAATGGTGTTGCTATGGCAACCCCCCCCCCCCCCNCCCCATTGTAATTAAAATAGTTTAAAATAGTCAAATTACATTTGGCTGTAATAATATAGAGACATGGCTGATGCAATGCTTAAAGGGATTTGTAATATTTTAAATATTGTTGCCATGGAAATGTGTGAAACTGTAAAGCTATGTTCAGATGTATTTAAGGTGCATAACATGCTTGACATGGCATGCAATTTTGGCCCACACATCATGAGTTTTCTGTTAGGCATCGACAAAAGCTTAGACATGGGTGTGGTGGGGGGGGTCTCTGTAGCGCCCTCTTTTGACTAAAGTGACAGGGTTAGTTTTACCTACCAGTTACCACGCTTGCTACATGTATTGTTTTCATCAAGCTGGACAACTTTCAAAATTAAATGCATTAGCTCTTGCCAAAGGGAAATCTTTCATTTTCAAATGTATGTGGTTTTTCTGACAATTCCAGGCTTTTTAAATACTCCTCCTGGGGGATTTATGGGATCGTCACCAAACAAGGCAAATATTATGTCAAGACATTAAAGATGATAAATGGATGATTTGTGTGATTTTTGATATCTTGACTGATGTTGGCATTGCAAGGCAATAGATTTATGCAAAAAATGGAAACAGGAAGTGGCTCATATCTTTGTGTGCATTGAGTAATCCTAGGGACTGATGACGTAGAGGTGGCTATTGTGAGCCACAGTCATAGCACCACCAACTGGCAGAAGGAAGTGTGTCACTTAAGTGTGTCACTTTTAGTTTAAAAGAGTTGTCTCAGATTTATCCAACTCACTTCAATATTGGTCAGAAAAAAACGAAGAGATGTTAGATGAGATGTTAGAACATCTAGAGATGAAGATGTTAAATTGTGAAAGGATTGTTGATATCTGGAACAGTGTTGCCATGGCAAAGTAATTGATTTATGGCAATAAATAAATGAAACTCTAAGTGCCTCATATCATCTGCATACATTGAGTTATTTACATCAAACTTGGGGAATATGTTTGGTGTGGGCTGATGACATTAATATGACTATTGTGATCACATATATAGCACCACTTACTTGCAACAGGAAGTGCCACTTAAAATGTACTTTTAATACTGAATCCAAGTTCCTTTTGGCAATGGTGGTGTAGTGCTTCAGCCTGTCATCACTGCTTTCAGCTATATTTAAAATGTTTTTTTAAATGCATATATAATTTATACAGAGCCACTCCAGCAAGACAGTTGTCCATGAACGTATAAATATCTACAGTTAAAAAGCCCTTTACATTTTATTTTACATTCAGGGAAGACATGGGAGTCTCTTCTTGTATGAATCCAATGAAACTATTATTAAATGTAAGCTATTCTTTTTAATAGTGTTAAATTGGTAATTTTCTATTTATTATTTCTATTTTTACAATTATACTTTTTAATGATTAAATTATAATTTAGTTCTGTTTGTGTTGTACATACTGCACTTCTTTATTCTGAATAAAAAAGTTTGTCATTAAATTTTATTCTGTTTCTGTATATTTGTTACAGAATTAACATATTAAAGTAAATATCTTAAAATACAGTAAAATGGAAATATTGATACATGTTTAGTATGTATTTTTACCATTTCAGATATTGTTATTAAATATTGTTGTACTTCTATCAAATTCGATCAAAATCGAATAGTTCAAAAATATTCAAAAATCTATATAACAAAAAAAATTATGCTGCAAACTGTAGGTGACTAGTGAGACCAGATCTGCCATAAACCATATACGATTAATTTTTGGTCCGAGTAGCTGGTTAGTGTCATTGCGGGTCTGCAGCCATGTGGCTGGTAACGTTTTAATTTTTGGGTGAACTGTCCCTTTAAGTCACAGTATCACGTCACTTGTACTTTTATTACATACACAGCTGAAATGAACTGACCAATCAGCATACACAATCCCAACTGTTCATGTTATAATAACCCCACAACAATAGTAATAAACATATTGTTGAGTTATTGAGTCAGTGTAACATTGACCTGTCGTGTCAAAAAGAGGCATTATCATGACACTTGATCTCTTACACTCATCTTCACAGTTAGGTTTCTTTCAAAAGACAATAAAACAAAGACAACAAAGAGTTCTGTGATCCACTTCACTGTTGTGTTTGTTGAAGAGGAAAAAGAGAAAAGCGCTGACCACAAACGCTTGACATTTCTGATACCTTTCAGTATTTACTGAAGACAGGAAGCCAGCAGCTCTTTTTTCCTTTTAATGTCAACAGCTTATGTAATGTGTCTTCATGAGCTGTGGATGTAGTGGAAAACCACTTCCACATTCAACAACAAGATTAATTTGATATGGAAGTATGATGTGATCTGTGACATGATTCGTTTTTCTGCTGTTACAAAAACCCAAAACTGTCTAAATCATTTTGATGTTAGCACTGCCAGTCAGAGTACATCTTCAAATGTTCTTTGAGAAACAGTTTATTCAAATAAATAAAGAAATGAAGCAAATAACATTAGAAACTTAAACATAACAACAGAAAAAAGTATAATGTAAAAACGAAACAATAACTAAACATCAGTCTTGCTCTACACAGCTGCAATCTTTGGAGATGAAGCCAGTCTCTTTTTAGGCAACATTCAACCCAGATCATCAAAGTGAACAGATAAAATCACACTGGACAAGCAAATAAACACAAAACACTGATTATACCACAAAATATAGCTGCAAACAGTGATGTGGGGGCCAAGCCCCAAGCGCAATGCGGAGCCAGAAGAACAAAAATGGCAGAAGTAGAATGTACATGAAGAACAGACAGATTTAGAAGTACAGGAGAGACTGATCTCAAAATAAACTGAAGTTCAGATGAGAACAAACACAGAATGAACAACAAAAATGCATTTTTCAGTACATCACATTACCCACATATGTAAGTAGTCAAAATTGTAAAAAGATACTAGACAACTTTATGTGCCACACTGGTTTTGAACTCACATCCTGAAACGTTCAGGGCTCACAGCTTAGCAAGTTGCACCATTCAGATGACACACATGTTCAAATTGTTCTAATTGCTTAGCATGATGATGGTAAGCTAACTTAACTGCTAACATATATTTTAAGGGAATATAATATAAACCAGGAAATATTTTGACATAAAGAAAATTAATTTTCGACAAAGCATTCTAAACTTTCTAAAAAGCATATTTTAAAATGATTTTCTCATAATTTAGGGTCAAGTTTAGAAGTTATGAGTAAAAATAGCCATTTTTATATCTCTGGACTAGTAGGTGGTGCTGTGACAAAACTGTGCATGCTCCCTCAGTTCATGCCTGTGATAACATTTACCAAGTTTTATGTCAATACACATAAGTTCTACAAAGATACAGCCTCATATTTATTTTGGCATGCTTGCTGTGAAATTCATTGAATCTGTATACAAGAATGGTTGGGTGTAACGAAAAACTTGGGCTGCCATAGACTACAAAAGCAGAAGAAGAAGAATAACTAGACTGGTACATTTTCAAAAGAAATTGTGAGTGGTGTTTGCCATAGCAAAACTCTGGCTAGAATATTTTAGCAATGTTAACATGTTTTAACATGATGTTAACTGGATTAAACATGATTCTAACACATTTTAGTATGATGCTAATATGTTTTAACATCAATTAGTATGATGCTAACAGGTTTTACCATGAGACTAGCTTGTTTTAAAATATTGCTAACAGCTAGTTAAACAAACTTCTTTTGAGCACAGGTCGGAGTGTGATCAGTTCAGAGTTTGACCAGTGTGATCGCAATGTGCCCGGACGTGGCTTGTTTAACCATCCTCTGGCCTTCTTGAAGAGGTGGGCCTGAGCACGGTTCGATTAGGCTCGGGAGTGGTTCGCATGTAGTGTGATTGCTAATAGCTACTCATCATTGTGACAACAAGCATCTTCTTTTGCTTCTTGGATAGTACATTTATTAATTAATTGAATGAATTCAAGTATGTTTAGGTTTATAATGGGTCTGGTTTTCAGGAATTATAGTTTGCGAGTAAAGCTGCAAATTGCTCCATCAAGTCAGCTGTCTTCATAATAATCTTATGACATAAGCTTTACAGTCAAGTGAAAATCGCTGTGGCATAATTGATAAATCTATTAGGCAATCACGCTCGGGCACGGTACAAGGCAACCGTTCCTATTGTGAGTACTCCCTAAGCCAACATAATAAAATAGTCTTGACAGCCTACTTACTGGAGTTCCACAACTACAGCTACAACTACCGGGGGTTAAAATGCTTTTTGTTTACCCCCGTTTTGGTTTGTATTGTTTTACTACTTACACTTTACTACTTTAATTATTTTAAGTATGTATTACAAAACACAGTATGGTGTTCTTGCATACTTTCTTGCATACTTCTTTTTTTCTTTTTCTGAATAAAACTTTGGCACCTTTGACCCATGAATGAGGGGTCAAATCAATTGGCTTATTGAGGAGAGGTGTGCTATGACTTTCATAAGCAATCAGGTGTATGCTTTTTTGTGCATATGAGAAAGTCTTTATATTGGGCTGAATTTTGGGACATCATGGCTCAGCATCAGAATCTTGTAGAGACTGACTACAACCCAGCAACCATATATGATACCCTAGCAACTATGTAATCAAATGAATAAGCCATATCTCATCATTAGTATATTGTAGAAACATTGAACATTTGGGTGGGCTTATTTGACTCAGGCTGTCAGTGGGCTTTAGGTATTGCCCTAGCAACTTCCTAGCCACACCCTAGCAACCATTCAGAGCACCCTATCAACTGCATAACATCATAAATAAGCCATATTTCAATATATCTATCATGCTAAATCATGCTAGCATCTCTCTCTTTCTCTCTCTCTCTCTGTGTATATATATATATGTAAAGGAAGCTCAAACACAGGAGGATCCATGTGCAGCATAATTTATTAGAATAGTAAACAGGCAATAATCAAATACCAGCAAACATAAAAAACAGTACACAGGCAGAGGTCAGGGCAGGCAGCAGACAAGAGGGTAGATTGTTAGACAGGCAAGGGACGAATAGAATAGAATAATCCAGATAACAAACAGGGTCACAACAGGAAAGGCAAACACAGGGGAAACCCGCTCGGAATTGTATGCATAGCAAAACAAGACTTCGCAAAGAACAGATGAGTGAACACAGCCCCAGGTATGTGGGCTGATGGGAAATGTAGTTCCCAAACAAGAATATGTATTTGAGAGGAGGCTCCCTCTGGTGGCCGGAGAAAGGCGATGTGGGAGCCTCCTTCGTAACTATATATATGTGTNCTTCGTAACTATATATATATGTATGTATATGTATGTATATATATATATATATATATATATATATATATATCCTAAAACTTTTAAGCTTTAAAAACTACAATCTTAATTTCCAACTGTAACTTCAAACTCTTTATTACAAGCTCTTAATTTCAAACTCTTTATAAAGCCAACATACAACATACAAACAAGTTTGTTCAAAGTTTACTTTTCTAGTTCATATTAAACACTAGATGAAGTGATTAGTTTCTCTTTAATACAGATGATGCTGAGTCATTAAGAAATAAGTCATTATAAAAAAATAATGATAACAATGTATTTTTCCACGAGTCCGCTATGTTAACGATTATAACAGTACCTAGCTTGGGAGCTTAATATCGTAGCTTGTTAAATAGTAAATCACCCACTACAACTAACACAGCGATAAGCCTTTGTGTGAGCTGATATTGGGCTAATACTGTAGCTGTACCGTTGTCTTGGGTTTTACTCAAAATAATGTTAAATGGCAGATCAATGGGCTTGCTGCAGTCAAATATCTAAGAGACGTTCTCTGTCTGATTTGGCCTTAATTATGGCAAACATATTTATAAGAATGGGTGCTTAAATGGTTTTAAAGAAAGATATTTTGGCCAATTGTTTGTCAGCTTTTTGATTGAACCACAGAAAAACTTTGAGAATATGAATAAAGACACGGTCTCCATTCCACACTAATAATAGTAGTAAGGTTGACCCCCCCACCCCCACCCCAATTGCATGTAAGTGTTTATCTTAAAAATACTGATCATGTCTTTCACATTTTATTTTCACTTTTATTATTAAAAGTTAGAATTGATGTTATCCTTTATTGTTTTCAAGATTTTTCTGCTGACAGTTCGATTACTTCTTAGATTGGGAGTTGTAAACTGGCTTTGTGATAAACTCACTTGTTTTGTATTAATCATTATTTTAATTTAAACCTATAATTTTAAATATTCTAAATATATTTGTGGCTTTATGGTACATTACACTTGTGCAGTTTGCTATTGACTTTATCAAAGTTGAGATGTGTTATGCATTTCACCTAATAAATTTAACAATAATACATCATAAGTAACACTTTATTGTCCTCTTAATAAAACACTTTTTAAACCTTTTTTTAAATACCTTTTTTAAACTATAAAAAAATCTTGGAAACTATTTTATTAAAGAAACTTAACCAGAAGTTAACCAAAATTAAAAGTGCACTTTTACAGCAAATATATGTTGTAACATTTTATGTGGCTAAAGGTCTGAATGTTATATTAAAGACACTGCCATCGCCTGGTTTACTGCTATATTGCCCTAATTTTTTAAATATATATTTATTTTTATATTCTATCTTTTAGTGAGTACGTATCAATATAACAACAACAGAATAAATAAGTAAATAATTAAACTATTTATATTTTTATGTATTTAGCCTGTCTGCCCAGCTATTACACCCTATTCAAACAGTAGAACAGCAATACCACGTGTTCTAGTTTTTTATTTATAATTTTCCTGTTATCTATATTTTTTTATATTTTATGTCTCAGTTGTTTGCTGTCAAATGTATTTTCTGTAAAGCTGCTGTGTAAAATGCTTTAGTTAAAGGCGTCTGTCAGTAAATGTGATCACGGTATGGTGGAGTCTGTCGGGTTGATGCCGAAGATTACTGAGCATGCGTGCTGCGGTTAGTTTACGCTCTTTGTGTACGCTAGTCAATACGCTACTGGCGTACGTTTGTGCTCGTCTCATCCTCTCTGAGCTCTGTCCGCGCGCTGTCCTCACCTACAGAGGTACGTGGTTTTTAAACATTTATCCTGCAGCACATTTTATGTATATGTATATTATCATGTAAGGTGATGTAATGTTCCGCAGTCATATCATTGAGCTGCGAGAAGGGGACTTCTCAGTGTCGCTAGCAGGGCCCGAACCCACAGACGATCTTGTGCATTCATGCTCTTAAATCACGCGTTTGATGTTCGTGCATCGAGGATCGCACCCACTGTGTCCGTACATTGAGATCCAGTGAACATTATTAAAAATAAAACGTGCGCGCGTGATGTAATTCATTGATTCTGCGGTCGTGCGCGTGCACGTGTCATTGTTTCACCGCACGAGTAGATAATAGATGAAAAATAGTATGAAGACTATTTATGTTATGTAATAAAGCACCGACAGTGTGTGAGATTGGGAATGGCGGTGTAGATCAGACCTCTCTCTGAGCTGATCATGGCCTAAACGTGCACAAGCACTCTGAAGATGAGTTTTCTTCAAATGAATCTCTTTCTCCAGTTCAAATGGTTATGATTTGGCTTGCATTGAAAGGTTTATGTGTTCATCTGCAACAGCACAGCTCACACTGGCGTATGCACCGAACCGCACGTCTGCGCTATTGTCTGCAGACAGGAGGATGCTGGTGACCTTCTGCTACTGACTTTATCATTTCACGCAAGACACGCGTTCACATTTTCATGTTTTGTATTCTTTCTACTGTTTACTTATAATAAAGAGTTATAAGTAATATTAGATCAGGCCACATTGTAGTGTTATGTGTATGTGATGGGAGTAGTAAGATATATTGGCCAGGCCTATTGTATTAATATCACCGGTATCTGGATTATATCATATATCAAATATATATAATAAATGTCTAATGTGCTAATGTACATGTACAAAAAGAAAAGCTTTACATTATCTTCAGAACATATTTATTTGTGATAAAACTGTTATTTCTTTAGGTCACAGATGGCTGGGGTGTATCAGAACTTTGTATGAATTTTGCCCTTAAGTCTGTAAAAATTACGCAAAAACAGGTGGAATGAAAATTCTAAAATCTGGTTTCACATTTTGAAAATGATCCACGAATGGTGTTACATCTTTTTTACACAGATTTATGACACTTTGTTGAATATTAGTAACATTGAGGTTAAATGTATCAGTGTGTTCTGGAGCCACTCCCTGTGTCCTACATGACCTGTCACTGCAGCCCCATGCTTTGAGTCACCTGCAGCTGTGTGATGTCTCTCTCTCTCTCTCTTTTCAGACAATGGCTGTTCCTCCAACATATGTAGATCTGGGCAAGTCTGCCAGGGATATTTTTACCAAAGGATATGGTATGAATTCACCTCTTTGCCTCTATCAGCTTGTTTTCAGTAAATTGAAATGAGAACATGTGGCTACTTCCGGCTGTCACTGGAGAAAGATGCTTATTGGTGTAGTTAGTTACAACATCTACCAGCTCAGTTAACCAGCTAAACCCTGTTGTATATCTACTGTAAAGTGACTGATGGTTCTCTCACACACCATATAGTATTGACTAATTAATAATTATTATTACAGTAATTAATTATTACAAAATATTACTACAATAAATAATTATTGTATCCATTTTATTATTACTAGGGTATGTAATTTGGTATGTATCCTCTAGAGACACCCATGACAAAAAGTTATCAAAAGCTTTTTGATGAACCTGCCTGTTCTTAAATAATGTGCAAATGAATTTGACAAAGTGCATGTGAGGCTTTTCCTTATATCAGTGACAGTGTTCTTTGGTTGGCCATTTTGTGCATTGGCCATCTGGAATTTTGTTGTAAAATGCAGCAATATCTCACAATTGTGCAGGCACTGTTTTGTCATAGTGCCACCTACTGGTCCAGAGATATGATAAATGGCTATTTTTGTAACTTTTAAAAACCTCAAAAAAGTCAACTGATTCTCAATGTTTCTAGGTCGGCCATTTTGGGCATAAGCCGTTTTTAATGTTGTCGTAAAATGCAATATCCTAAGATATCTACAAAGCTGCTTAGAACTTTTGATTTTGCTTATTGTGGTTTGACTTAACTTTTTCGATTCCCTGGCTCATGTTGAGTGCTACAATACCAAATTTGTCATAGTCGATTGTTCTTCTTGTTTGCCATTTTGAGTTGAAAAACTACTAAGGTCATACAACTGATTTGCACAAAATTTTGTGTGCCTCACAAAAAGTAATTAAAGTTATTATAATCTTTATGGTTCTCAGGTAACATATCAAGATAATAGATGAAAAGATTCCAAAAACTTTGCATGTGTCATTGTGACCACATCCTGACTGTCTAATAATAGACTGTGGTGATTGGGTGACTGTGCCACCTATTAATAAAAATTAATGATTTCATATTGCTGTAGATAGTTTAACTTATGTTTTTACAGGTGTTTTTCTAAAATTATTAATGACCAATGTCCAATCAATGTCCAAAAATATTTCCCTTTGTGCCCTTAGTAGGCTTGAACACCTGTGATTGTCCTCTGTGAGGGTCACAGCTCCACTTTGAGGTGTGGAACAAACCCCTGAGCTTTGGACCAAAGCCCGTGCTCAGTCAGAACAGTGTCACTATATTATATCCACTGACTGAAACACTCATTTCTCACACCCATATGATATCATGTATTGATGCTTGTGTTGTGTCATGTGCAGGATTTGGTCTAATCAAGTTGGACTTGAAAACGAGGTCAGAAAATGGATTGGTAAGTACAACCATTGGCCGAATTCAATGGGGATGGTGTGGTTAAGTATTTCTTTGGTGGGGCGGGGGTTCCTGTAGCTAAACTTACACGGTGATTACAAAATGTGTCTAATTTTTAAACACATTTTATTAAACAAGATATGCTTTGGAGCCATCAAAACAAAAAACTTGCATTTAAACATGCAATTGTCAAAACAATTATGACATTTTAGGAGAGAGTTCACGCAAAAATAAAAATCCTGTCATCATTTACTCAGTCTCATGTCAGCCCAGTTTTTTTGGTTGAACACAAAGTTATTTTGAAGAATACAGGTAACCAAACAGTTGCTGTTAGCCATTGACTTCTATAAATTTTTTTCTCCATACCTTACAAGTCAGTGGTTACCATCTACTGTTCTAAATTCACAGTTAACCACTGCTTCACAGAGCTTATTGCTTTAATGAGTTTTCAATTGCTCTTAACACCATGTGGTAAATGCGACGATTCCAGGCACAAGAATTTTGTCTGACCACACCATAAGTAACCTGAAGCAGTCAGCCACAAATCAGCATGTCAGTTAAGTCTGTGGACTTTTATTTCCTCAAATTATTTTCCACATCTGTGTATTTAAATTATACATAGTTTCTTTCATTATGTATTTTAGGAATAATTAATCAGTATATGACCTGTCAGTAGGGCCAGGTGGAATCTGCAAGCTTTTTTGCTATTTCTGCATAAGTTTAATATAATATCAATATATTATGCCAAATTGAAAGATACACATTTTTACCTTCTCGCACTGAATTTTGTATTGATTATGATAATATTTTTATAAGACTTTGCATCATTTTAGAATGCGGTGTAAAACTCACCTTTAAATTTTCGTGGTGAAAGGGTCTGAAATGATCCAGTGCTGTCGCCTCAGGTATTCATTTATTTACATTTATTCATTTGGCAGAAGCTTTGACTTATAGTGAATTCAAGGTATACATTTTTATCAGTACTTGTGTTCCCTGGGATTGAACCCACAACCTTTGCGCTGCTAACGCAATGCTCTACCAGTTGAGCTACAGGAACATATTGAACAGAGACGTTTCATTCATTTAATTTTAGACATTTTAAATATCTGATATTAATATCAAACAGAACAGTCATCTCCTTATAACCTCCTCAGGCGGCACACCCTGCTATCGTTAGGCTAAAGAATAGCATCTGCAACACAGTGAAATAGCCTCTGTTTGGAAACAGCCTTCCTCTTTTGCTGACCTCTAAAGCAGACAAAGCAGTGCTCAGACCTTCTGAATTCTTCTGTGCAGTCCAGGTAAATACGCAAAGTGCCTACTGGACACAGCAGAAAAAGATCTGGGTGCTCCTTCGACTGAGGAAGGGCCTGCAGGCTCACCACTTAGTCCCTGAAGGGAGTCATGGGAACCTTGAACACGTAGTTAAGACAAGGTCTGAGAAAATGTGGGAAACCCTGGTCCAAACTTGAGGCACTTGTTGTACACAGACAATGCCTTCATATTCCCTGCTGTCTTGATGGAAATGAGAATGGTCAGGAGGACCGTCTTTAAAGAGAGGGCACTAAGCTCAACCATTCTTGGTGGATTCAAACTCATACTGTCTTTAAGTTACCTTTATGGAATCAGATCGTGCTTAACTAAGGATTTCCTATTTAACGTAAATTGCTATGATGCAATAGCAGCCATGTACACCTTCAACTGTCTCTCCAATCTGACTCCAAAATCTGGACCACCAGGGTGTGGAACATCCACTCTCCAGGGCAAAACCTGTCATGAGAGCAGTGTGATTGTGGTTGTCTACGATGTGAATGATTTACAAAGAGGCCTGGCGAACCTGGCAGGCCTGGCGAACTAAATTGCATGGGCCAGCCTTGGCAACGAGCAAACGGTTCAAGCAACTTTGGCAGCCTATACAATGAAGTATGATAATGCCTCTGTTTGCCTTACGTCAAGAACCGCATAGCAGTTGTCACTGAGAGGCTACCTTGCGAGACAGGAGCATCAAAGGAGACCTCTGCAAAGTTCAGCCAAAAATGGCGCTCTTGGACCAACAGGCTGGGCACCATCCAGCCCAGTGCATGTGCCATGGTCCTCAATGCCTAGAGAGGCAAAGTCAGTCACAATGCATGCTTCCTGCAGCTGCACTGATTTGGAACTATGCTTGACTTGTTCCTATTTCTCAAACGATTAGGACAAACATGAAGGACAATAGGCGAACTGTGGGGTTTATAATGTTTAACCCGACAAAAAATGCTTTCATTGTTTCCCAAATCACCTTCAGTGCTTGCTGTTGCGTCCTTAAATGCTGATTCAGTGGGAGGAAAGCACTAAGAGCCACTTCAGAAGGGCATCTTATTTAAAAGCTCTTATTTAAAAAAGGAAAGCTGTGACCGCAATGTTGCAATGGGCACTTCTCAGATATGAATGCATGCTCCACAAATGCTTCTTACTGAGGGGGGTAATCTAACTATACATATACTATACTATAAATGGTTGACTAAGGACATACACATAGTCTAGGACAGACAATACAAGTACCATAAATTGTGCGTGGTGGTAAACATTTTTTAGTTCTTACGGAGTTCTTATTAAAGTGTCTTGTCCATTTAGATTGCATAAGGTTTATGGGGTTTGTGGATGAGTTTTCAGAGGAGGGCATTGGAGTTGAGGGCTCTCACAGCCTGCGGGAAAAAGCTGTTGAGCAGTCTAGCAGACTGGGCTTTGATGCTCCGGTACCGTCTTCCTGATGGCAGGAGCTGGAAGAGATGACGGGAGGGATGCGTGGGGTCCTTCACAATACTGGTGGATTTACTGGAGCATCGTGCAAGAAAATGTCCAGAATGGAGAGCAGAGGGGCACCGATGATCTTTCCAGCTGTGTTCACCGTCCGCTGTAGGGTTTTGCGGTCAGCAGCACTGCAGTTTCCGTACCAGACAGTGATGCAACTGGTCAGCACACTCTCAATGGTACCCCTGTAGAATGTGGTGAGAATGGGTGTAGGGAGACTTGCTCTTTTAAGCTGGCGCAGCAAGTGTAGCCGCTGTTGCGCCTACTTGGAGAGTGATGTAGTGTTGGTGGTCCAAGTGAGATCCTCTGTCATGTGCACTCCCAGGAATTTAGTGCTTCTGACACTCTCTACAGTCGAGCTGTTGATGGTCAGTGGGGGGTGGTCAGCAGAGTTTCTCCTGAAGTCCATCACAACCTCCTTTGTCTTACTCAAAGGAGGTACTTTGTTTGAGGACATTTATCTGAGGTAAATGTCCTCAAAACACTGGTTATTCACGATTCAAATATGTGTATCAGTTACATGCCAAACACTTTTACAAAACGTTTTAAACTGTTTAAAAACAGTTTGTGTGCAGAGTATTTTCCGCCTAGTCATCTTATCGTTTTATTTTGATATTGCATCACTCATAGCTCTTAGACGTTTAAAATAGAGTTTAGGAAGATGGATGTACCACAGTGATTAACTCTGATTAGCTCCTAAAGCTTTGTTTCTTGTCAAAAAACTCAACGCGACCACAGACTTTGATAAACGCAACGTCTGTGTCCGTACCATTCTTATAAATGAGAGCATAAACTTCAATTTCCTTTTTTCCAAATACTAAAACTCGTATTAAACATGCTTTTGGGGAAATGTTGTGTTAATTTTGGTACACAACATTATATAATAGCAATATATGGTATAATACCAACTTTAACAATACAATGTTTAATAACTTACGCAAAATACACAGTTTTTTTTTTTATTTCCTAAAAAAATGATGATTTTGGAGATATGCGGATTCCGTCCGACAGCAACGATACGAATTATTGTTTTTGAAGAAAAAATCTAAATGAGTTGTGCACTCCACTCCAGCTTTTATACCTGGATGTCTGGGGCGGAGATTGACATGCAAATCCCACTCGCCAATTCCTTTTGGCGCTTTATTTTTAAGGCCAGTTGTCATTGCCATTTTATATAAAAAGCAGGGTGATCAGTCACCCAAGGTTGAACCATTACTGTCACTATATCAACACAATGTTAAATAAGTGGCAGAAATGGAATCTCGACAATTCGTGGATGGTAAATATTAGAAAAGTAGGGTGATCATTTCTGAAATGCAATAGAGCAAACAATACGCACACATAATGCCAGAGGAATGTCTTTAAATACTATTTAAATTATACCTTCTGTTCTTGGTTTTAAGAATGTCAAAAGCTGTGCTTGAACTGTTCTCCTGGCCATTTTGAAAAGTGCGAAAAATTGTGAAAATCCTGCGGGAACTTGTGTGCTGCTCAGAGTTTAGATTGGCCAACCCATGTTATTTATAGCTTGTAAATTATGATTGTCATAGTTTGTAAATTTACATTAAGAAAATTGTAATATTATATTTTCATGATAAGCTTTACATAATAATCAAATTGGTAATCTAAATGGTAAGGGGGGATGGTGGTTGTACAGAGTTTTTGGTCATTTTTTTCAACAAGGGGGATTCCATCCCCTCCATCCCCCTTAATTGAGCCCTGAGTACAACAGATGCTGTTTTTCTGCACACAAGTGTTGTCTGCTCAGATGCTGATAATTCACACACAAAATTCAAACAAATGCAGCTTTTAAGTTTAAAAAGTCAAAGTGTTGAAAATAGTTTGTTGTGGAAGTCAATGATCAGACTTAAAGCTACTTTGGGGTACATTTGAAAAAATGATGACAAAACTGAATTAAGATGTTAAGATATCAGGCGACTTTATGAGAAAAACATTACAAATGCACAGGCAGTGAAGCAAAAAAGTATTTGCAGTATATCATAATACAGACAGAAATCTTGCTGTTAATGTTTCCTGACGTTTACTGATCAATCATAATGTGCTTTTTTGTTCGAAGTGTGGCGATAAGTTTAAACAGGTGTTATGTTTACCATCTCTGTTCCCACACATTTACATTTGTTCAGTTTTGTCAGACACTTCATTATTAATATTGATGCTGTATATAAGGTTCTCTCATTTCACTGCAGGAATTTAAAAGCTCTGGCTCAGCTAACACAGAGACCAGTAAAGTGTCAGGAACACTGGAGACCAAGTACAAATGGGTGGAGCACGGGCTAACTTTAACAGAGAAATGGAACACAGACAACACGCTTGGCACGGAGATCACTCTGGAGGACCAGGTATGACAATCAAAGACTGTATGGGATATACTCCTGTATCACTGCAGAGTCTGAATCACAGAGTTCACTTCATAACACCACCTGCGTGCTAATAAAACATCTGTTCTTAGTGCTGCTATTACAAACATGCTTCCATCAGAGCTGTTTGTTCAATGTTGTTCTAAACTTTGGCAGTTCACTTGTCCGCACTGTTTTGCTACAGGAGTGATTAATGGCTTAAATCAGGTGGCATGTTAAGACTAATTAAAAGTTACTATGTCATTTGTGTAAACATTGGTCGAGAATAAGATGGATAGTGTATATTCATTGCATACTTGTCTTTAACTGAGGATTGTGAATTCTTGTTCCCTCAGTTGGCCAAAGGGCTGAAGCTGACGTTTGATTCCTCGTTCTCTCCAAACACTGGGTATGAGTCAATGTCCAGCACCTGGATCAGGCCCACAGTACTTAAATAATAACTGAATAATAACACAGACGTGTAACTTGTTTTAATTACTGTATGATACCTCGTGAAGAGACCAGCATATGTTGCGTTTTCACTGTTGCTGGTCTGGATGTGTCTCCATCAGTTTCTTAACTATCTTAACTAACTAGCTTCACTAGAATAACCTTGCTTGTAAACCAGCCTGAACTAACATTGAAGTTCATGCTGCTCTTTTCATCAGGTGATCAGAGATGTTATAGCAGACGTGAGAACCTAACTGCAGATGGGGCCTAAAAATTTTTCCTCTGGTGTTTTTTTCAGAAAGAAGAGTGGTAAGATCAAGAGTAGCTTCCAGCGTGAGCACATCAACCTGGGCTGTGATGTGGACTATGACATCAACGGGACGGCAGTGCATGGGGCTGTGGTGTTGGGCTTTGAGGGCTGGCTCGCTGGGTACCAGATGACCTTTGAGGCTGGGAGGAACCGGATCTCTAGAAGTAACTTTGCTGTTGGCTATAAGACGGAAGAATTCCAGCTCCACACTAATGTGTATGTACTGAACAGACCCACATCTCTGAGCTGTAGGGCAATGTCCAGGTCTGTGTTGTGCTTGACCAGTTTGAAGGTTAGAAAGGTGATTTATTTTTATACACGTTTATTCCCTGTCAATTGGATTTGTCAAGAGCTTTGTGCACAAACGTTCTGCCTGCTGATCAGACAGCAACTAACTACTTGTTTATAACAGTGAAGCTGTTTATATCATAAATTGTCATGCAGCATCATTTTAAATAAGGCAGTTTGGTAACCGACAACTAATTGATAAAATTGCTAATGAAAATAGTTGACAGCAAGTGATGTCATTTTACTGTAGGAATAAAAAACAACTTTTATGAAAACATTCAAAATATCTTTCTGGATAAATATGTAGGCTAAATAATTTATTATTTTCATTGATTTTAAGCTTTTACAGCCGTTAAATTTCAGTATATTTTAATAATGAAGATATTTAGCTCATAAATTAAATGTTTTTAATGAACAGGAATGATGGAACAGAATTTGGTGGTTCCATCTACCAGAAGGTAAATGAGAATCTGGAGACAGCTGTCAACTTGGCCTGGACTGCTGGAAACAGTAACACACGCTTTGGCATTGCTGCCAAGTATCAGATTGATGCTGACGCTTCCTTTTCGGTACGTTGTGACTGTTGTTGACGTGGTACTGTGTTGTGTTACTGCAAAGCTGAACTGAGTCAGTTATCAAACATTCTTGCAACACAATCTCTCATGTGTTTGAATTAGTCTGAAGGTTTGTTTAACATTAAATAAGTGACAGATTAATTTGGGATTAAGTTGCATCAATGACTAAGGGACCAGTTACATGACACTGTTTTTTATGCATTTTGACTGTTCATTTGCCCAACATTCTAGGGGCCTGAAAACACAAAGGTTTAAAAACTGGTTTGAAAACAATTCCAAAATACTAATTTGGGTAAACTGTGACTTCATGTGCATCGTATTTTGTGGATCTATGTAGATGGGGATTGTTATGACAACGTTGTCTGTATGTGAAAAAAACTTTTCAGTGTCTAGTTCATTGTGGTTGTGTAAACATACCCTGATTCATTTGTGAGTCATGTTGGTGACTTGTTCAATGACTCTACAGATGCCTGCACAGCACTTTACATTTTGTAGCAATATACAAAATAATTTTTATTACAATTAGTTTTTTTTAATATTATTTTTAGCTAACGTAGTGAATTATTAATTGAATATTAATTGAATAAATTGTGTTCCTGTAGCTCAACATGTAGAGCATTGCGTTAGCAGCGCAGAGGTTGTGGGTTCGATCCCAGGGAACACAAGTGCTGATAAAAATGTATACCTAGAATTCACTGTAAGTCGCTTTGGATAAAAGCGTCTGCCAAATGAATAAATGTAGATGTAATTGTCTTACAACAGGGTCAGTAGAACTAACCTGCATTCTGTCTTACAGGCCAAAGTGAACAATTCTAGCCTTGTTGGTTTGGGATATACTCAAAACTTGAAGCCTGGTAAGTATATATAGATGTAAAGCTAGTTTTTAAAACTAAAAACATCTTTAAAAAAAAATATTTTTTTTTTATGCCTAATTTATAACTTTGGATCATATTTGGATCCCAAATAGTGTCTGTTCGACAAGTGATGTATTTATTCAGTTTTCTTTGTTTTTCGTGGACGTAATTGTTTCTTGTTTAACTTGTCACGTCTCTTGGTTCAGGAATTAAACTGACCCTCTCTGCTCTTCTGGACGGGAAGAACATCAACACTGGTGGTCACAAGCTAGGTTTGGGTTTGGAGTTCGAGGCATAGAAGGCTCTGGATTAGGATTATACTGAGTTTAGTTTTAAATACCTTCCCTCACAAACCTTGTTTCTCTTGGATGCCCTAGCTAAGGAAACACATTATACTCTGTCAAATTATGCATCAGTGACTCACTGTTTTAAACAACACTGGCAGGTCACTCAGAACGTATGCAGAGCACCTATAAAGTTTTAAAATGGCTTAATGTATTTTCAATACACTACTCAATGTTATTTATGACGATGCTGACAAAGAACATTTTACAAACATTTATTTTTTAGGGTTGGGAACAGGTGGCCATTGGAGAAACTATATACTAGGTTACAATATTCCTGATCCAGTGTTTTAGTAAAGACAGTTTAGTTTTCATATCAGCAAACCTGGAAAGAAGTGACCCTTATATAACAGAATTCACTTCACTGTAGGAGCCCCTCACGTCTTTAGCTGTAGACACTTAACCTAGAGTGTGTTTAGTGTTTTGTCTTGTTTTTATGTGTGTGTGTGTAAACCACATGTGAATCTTGTCCATTTGTTACATATAACAATGTTTTACTGCATACTGCCTGAACCTTTTATGGCAAAACTTTTCATCTGTCCCTGATTGTAAAGGAGATTTGAAACGAACATCAAATGTCCCAGGGAAATGCATAAAACATTTTAATAGCTGTATGTCTTCCATTGTAGGTTTAGAATGCTGTGGATTTAGCAGTTATGTAATTTAAGTTAAATAAACAATGTAAACCTGATCTTTGTGCATTGCTTTTGTGTACCACACTTCTGGATTGTGCAGTTGCCATTTTTAATCTTGCATATATTGAATAATGATGAAAAATGTGGTATAAACACATTTGACTAGTTTTTTATGGAATATGTGTGACTGTATAGTTTAAAGCATTATCTTTTCCAGGGTGTGTTTGGAAGACAGTATTAGTCCTGACCAGCGGGCTACCCAGAGTTCCTTCATATCAAATTTTTCTTCATATCATTTAAGACAAGGTAGTCCACAGTGTTGTTTTGATAGTCCAGGGGATCTGGGCAAAAGATTAAACCAAACATTGAATAATTTAATAAATGATATTAAATCATAATTTAATAAGCCAAGTAAAATTAGTTGATAGCCAATTATCATCAGTTTGTGAACTTTTATAGAAAAGGGCGAAACCTTTTTTTTACAACTTCAAATCAAAATTCATGATCTCCACTGGATATATTTAATATGATTTTGAAATATCTGCAAACATGAATTGGTTATGTATGTAACCAGCATTCCCTGATGGAGGGAATGAGACATGTTGATGTAATGACACTAGGGGTTCAACCTTGGAAGACCGATCGCTCTGTTTTTTATATAATGGAGGTTATATACATAACCGTTCTGTCACTCACTCAAGGTTATGTTGATTTAGTGACACTAGGGGTCCCTATACTTAGTGCCACAATGGCTGAACCACGCTATGGACAAGCATAGCCTGAGCAAGTCATCACAGAATCCATAACCTTTAATGCACTGAAAGTAAGAAGCTAATCATACCGAAAAGGATGGTATTCTAAAGCTTCTACAAGGTCATAGAAGAAATTCTGCAGGTCAAATGTATCTGTGCTGGGGGAGCTTTGGTCAGAGTATACCAAAGTGGACAATTGGTCACTCTCCATGATGCATCACAGAGAGCGCAACCAATGCACGATTGCGGTAGCTCAAGACATGAGAAACTCGCAGAGACCTCAGCTTTCACTGAATCTACAGGAGGAAGTACTTTGTCCACATATCCACAGGAGGAAGTACTCTGTCCACAGTACAGGCAGTACTCTGTCCACATACAACAGGACAGAGTACTGCCCTGGTGATTTATATATGCCACTATCGTTGGGTTATTCATCCAGATGCTGCCAGCAACTCCAGGAAATTGATATGCTCACACAGATGAGAACCTGTCCAGGAACCCAACACTGAGTACTTGTTGCATACAGTTCCCCAGCCAGTGCTGGTTGCATCTCTCCTAATGACAATGCGTATTGAGACCTGCTGCATAGGAACCACGGCTGGTTAAATACTTAATCTAGCCACAGGCTAAATAAGCGATGACACATCGGAGTGATAGTCACCCGATATGTGCTGCGGCGCCATGCCCACCTCATGACTCAGTCCTATAAAATATGTATCAACCAGAGAGGCAAGGATGCCATATGCCCCAGGAGTCTTGCTCTTTGCCCAGTTCTTGGTGGTCGACTGGTGGGCAGGCGGTGTCAGTGCCTAGACCTTCTCAGAGTCTTTGGTGCCGGGTGAGGTGTAGAGGTAGCACGAAGCAGATGGTGGGGGATGCCTCTGGGGCCTGTACTCAGGCGTACGGTCATGCTGAGATCATGTGTTTGATTGCCTCTGTCTGCTTCTTCACCGTCTTTGGTGTTGCCAAACAGGCTACCTAGAGAGATGGAAGCAAAGAGCAAGTGTACTTTCTTAGCGTCTTACATCTCAGCAAGCAGTATCCTTCACGGCAGTATATCTGCCTTCAAGAACATAGGAAAAGTTCTAGATATTTTGAACTACTCCATTGTATATAAATTTATGTTTTAAAAATGTGTGCCAGAAAATGGCTCGATCTGGAAAAGGGAACCTTATGACATCATAAGTGTCTCACTCCCCTCCTCACGAAAATAATTAGCATACATCCGCCCTCCCGCCTCTGCTACGGTTATTGCAGCAGCAATGTCGTGAAGTTCAAGGCAAAATGGCGAGTCATGTTCCTGGGTGTGCTGCTCTCCCTGGCTGTACAAGCGGTATGCAAACTTCTCATTACCTCCCCACCGAAAGAAATGGTCGTGATGCATGGCTACGGTTTATTTTTAACCGGATTCCCATGACATTGAACCACAGATTATTAATTTGCTTTGCTCATTTCACGTCTGACAGTTTTACAAACCTGCGTGTAATGCTACCACATCAAGCTCAACAATCATTGCAAGATGTAAGTATTACGTTGTTAGATTAGATCATCCATAGATTTAGCACCTTAGCACAGATAACGATCTGAAACACAAGAGTAATCTTCTGTGATTTATTTCAGTGTTGATACGTCCCGCTCTCATCCCGGGATACAAGAGAGGCTTTGCTGTCAGACGGATCTTCAGGAAACCCAGTCTAGGGGCAAAACACTTCTGGACCGCAGTACCGCAGCAGAGGTCATTCAGTGTCCCTCTTTCCTGTGTGAAAATAGCTTGTGATTGTAATCGAGTGAACTGTAAAGAAGTTGTTCTATATCGTTTATGTGTTTAATCTTTCATGATAATCTTCACTGTTATCCTGTTTGTCAATCAATTACATAATTGTTTTCTGTTTAGAATGAATTAACACTCAGTTTTACATGTATTCATATTTATTTAATATACATTCAGAGCCTGACTTCATTTTATTGTTGACAGGCATACAGGCTGTTGGCACTATGGCTACTGCAGCTTCACTGCCATTTAGTTCAACACCAGTCAAGTCATGACCAGCAAAAAGACTTCAATGTCCTCTTCAAATTCAAGATGATGTTAAGATGAAAATCTGCATCACCTGCAAGACATGGGGAGAGAGGACAATGGCATTTAGTACATTTTAATACATTTGTTCTGGGTATGATTCAAGATGATGTCTGCCTGATTTTCTTAACTACTAAAATTTGTTATTGCAATGATGTACTTTCTTACTCTCTTTTTTCTGTTTTGTTTTGCTTTGTATTTAGCAACCAAATGTAAGTCTCAACCAAATGTGGATTAGTCTAACTACACAGTGCTAGTCAATGGGTCATCTTGGGCCTATCTTTCCCTTCCTCTGAATGACAAACAGCCATGGTCTGCTCTGTACACATTCATAGCATTTTGAGTATGTTTTTTTTTTTTTTATGTTCTCTTTGAGTGTTGTTTATTATGGCAGTGACCTGTATGGCCCAGGTGAATGGACAGCATTCAATAATGATAAACTTTTGGCCAAATTATACTGTCATGCTAATATTAATCCTTGACTTCTATCTATTTGAAATAGTTGTTTTCATTTTGAACGGAGCCAACAGTGGCAGATGCGCACCGTTAGCCTAAGATTAACACCCAAACCTGAAGCCTCCGTCCATAAACAGTGTTTACATTAGACTACAGTTAGTATTTAGTCTTGATTCATGATGACGCAAAGGATTAATGTCCAAATGGGTGTAGTGCTATAACCTGATTATGACGGGGGAACTTTGTGGGCACGTAATGGTGAAAACGTTCAAACATCCCAAATAACTTACCATTTTGAAACATTCAAATCCAGCCTTTGCTGAACTGGTTCTTCCTCCAATTCAGTGTCCTCTTCCGATTCGGGCTCAAACATATAAGGCTAAATCTGTGCATAAGCCATAGCTGTATAAAGTTAGTCCGTATGTGTTCAGAAGCCGGATATGTGCAAAATCACGGGTTAAAAATCCCCCACCCTAAAATCGGTTTTTAAAAGAGGTTTTTAGGTAGCTTTTGAGCAGTGGCACCCCCCTGAAGTTAGCCTCCTTTAACATGTAAACAATAAATTACATAGATATTGCAAATATTAACGAAATAAAATCATTTAATCATAGTACTTTACAGTTAGTCATATTATCATTTATTGAAGATTAAAAAAATCTAAACTATTTTTCTTTCATATGTGTTTGCGGGGCGCAGGACTAATGAGAGTCTATGTAGGTACACGAACTTTTGAAAAGCATGTGATTTGAGGCTAAGCTGTAATTGGCTTATGCTGCACCCGAACCCTCCCCTTTTGTTGTTAGAGCGAATGAATATTGTTTTTATATGTTTGGCCTCATGTGATTGGTCGTTCTTAACGGCGCTCTGAACGTGCTCAGTAGCTGCGAGTCAGTTGACTGACAGGAACTGATGAATGCGGAACAAGCGCAATCTCGAGATGAAAGAAAATTCATTTTTATCTTTACAAAGATACCCGTTCGTGAGGCGTTCGGATGAAGAAAAAAAGGTCAAGAATTTTGGACCAGATCAACCGTACTTGCAAATTCAGCCGCAGTCAAGTGATCGCGGTCGCGCCTACACTCGGGGCTTAACAGTTTTTTTTTTTTTTTTTCCTCAGTTGTTTGCGCCCCCCCAAATTTTTTTAGCACCAGCCGCCACTGTTAAATATAGTGAAACATCACCAGGTTAGGGGTAGATGTTCTCGCTATCATAGTGAAACCTGTATGTGTGTGTGAGAGAGAGAGAGCAGCCACCAGAGGCCAGTAGAGTCCATAAAACGAGTGTATACAACATGTTTTATTATGTTACAACCTGGTCTTTATTTTTAAAGCAAACCAGAAAGTTAAAAGTAGTCCATCACAAAAACTACATACAACAACAGAAACATAGCTTTTGGTTTATTAACCAAATGAAGTGATTTAGTCCTTATGTAATGCACGTAAAGACCTTTGAACATTTAGATGACTTTAGAATGTGCTGCGGTGCAACTAAAGGATTTCTGCAGTCAGTAACTGAGCACATCTTAGTGCAGAAGCTAATGAAATCCAAATCTGTTTCAATAAAGAACTCTGCAGTACCAGACGTTATTGTGAACTGTAAATCTACAGCCACAAATATTAAGATATAATCAGTTAATTTCTCCTCTGCAACAATTTCTTCTTAGTTGCTCTTTTTTCCTTTTGAAATCTCACCTTTAGTGGACCAATAAACAAGGCCAAAACTTTGAGACTAAACTCTTAGTTTTCTCTTGAATTTTCCTCAATTTAAATTTATAGTTACTTATTACATGATTAATCAAGATTTCACTCATACTATAACACGTCTCACTCTTGCTGTGAATCAATGCAAATGATCTTGCATATTATTATTTATAATATGGTTTATTTATTATAATATTATATATAAAATGTGACATAAGAATTCAATATTATATAGCCTATGAGAAACTATAGCAACTGATAGAATAACAAACTAAATGACCTGCAGTACTACGTACAAAGGTTTATTTACACCTTTCTGAAGAGCAGGACATGGTAACTGCTAAAGGCAGTATGTCCTTTGAGCTATTCACGTCTCCTGTCTGCAGGGCATGCTGTCATATGCCTCAGCCCAACATCTCCAGGCCCTTTGCATGGCTCTTGCCATGAAATCCTTCCTGTCCCAAAATACATCTGCAGGGATGCAGGAAATTGCTTTCCAGGCAGGGCAGGACCTGCAGATGTTGGCTTGATTGTGGTAAAAAAAAGATTCTTCAAGACATGCAAAGAAAAACAAAACAGAAGCAGAATTATTTGAAACAATACAAAGAATCAGTTTTGATTTAGAGACAAGAATCACTTCATATGATTAGAGTGGATTTTAGTCCGAGCAGAACTTAAACTCTAGTTTTCCAACATTTGTAATAATTGACAATGCAATTTACCTTGGTTTCTTTAAATAGTTTTCATAACTGTGATAGTGTCAATACTAAGTGCTTATTCTCAAAGATATATCAGAAGATATCTTGAAGTGCCTTCAGTATTCCAAACCTGGAAAACACTTGATAAATAGCACAGACACTTTACTATTGACAATATATGAAAACTGGACATAAGCTACAAAGAATAAGCTACGGTAGACCTGAATGACTTGAACTGAACTTGAACTGAACTTGAACTGAACTTGAACTGAACTTGAACTGAACTTGAACTGAACTTTGAAGTTTGTGAAACAAAACAAAAAATTGTAATCAAAATGTGATATGTCAATTGTTTTTTTTAAGGAGGGGAGTGTTAAAGTGTGTATATGGTAACCTCTGTCATTTGTAGTGTTTGAGAAACAGCATTGCAGTAATTCAGTTTACTGGTGTGAATTCAGGTGTGAATTGGTGTTTGTGGGAGGAATTGAACACTGGTACAACATTGTATTTTGGTATTTTTATTTTGTGATTGTTTTCCCATAGCTACTGACACGCACTATATTTACATAACATTTACATACCTTACACATTGAACTTGCAAAGACACTGTTCAAACATGTCCACAACACCAACACCATTCCCTACATCCACTTGGATATTAAAGTTCCAGATGTGGCAACTCCAACCTGGCCAATTGCGTCACATCCCCAGTTTACCCCTGGACCTCCTTCACCTCATGTTTCCAATGTCCCATACACTCACACGCCATCCAGCACCATCTATCCAGGAGCCCATGTGCAGTTTGCTTCAAAACACTTGCTGGCAGCACTCCAGTGCAAACCCTTAGCTGGGAACAGGGACAAGGCCCTATGCAGCTATGCACATCACCTGAACTCTCCTCTCCCTCTTCGGTGACACAGCAGGATTTGCCCTGTGTACTTCCAACTCCTGGGAGAGAAATACATCACCTTACTTCACGATGGATCTCATTAAAAAACAAAAGAAAGCAGTTTGTGAACTTACCCAGAAAGTGAAAGAAACTTCTCAGCAATGTGACCAGGTTACCCACCTTGCTACCAAAATGAAGGACAACCAGCAGCAGGTTCTCACACTTTTGGATACAAACAAAAAACGGGATGAGGCTGAGACTGATCAATTAACAAAAGCCATCAAACTCATGATTTCAGGTAAACTTCAAAGAGTGTAATCGACCTTTGTCGCTGAAGTGCGCTTCATGGTGGATCAGCTGGTAGCTGGAAGTTCAACAGGATCTTAAAACCATACAACAGAACTTTCAAAAAAGCCATGATCAGCTAACAAAAGAACTTGACCAATGTAACGTCCAAAATGCCAGACTGAAATGTTTGACCAAAGTAAAGAGCAAGAAAATAAATTGGTGGATCTGCTTAAGAAAAATGTGCTATCACCACCTGACACTACTTCTCTCTCTTCATTACCTCCCTCTACCTCAGTAACAGCACCTAGCCCTTTTCCCGCTACAACAGTAATAAGAAGTGACCATCTTAAGTTAATCTTCCCCACCTTTGGACGCCCATCAGACGACCCTGACCCTTTGCTCTATTTGACACGCTTTCAAGGTTTTTTAGCATTACATCCCCTAAGTGATACAGACCTGTTGGCCACTTTCTAAACTGTACTTTATGGAACAGCCCGTGACTGTAACCACATGGGATAAGTTTGAATCTGCTTTCCTTTTCGAGAATTATGAGGATGAGCTGGCTGATCGAGTCAGAACTAGAAACCAGGGAGGGAAAGAATCCATTAGGGATTTTGCATTCTTGTATCGAGCTCTTTGCAAGAGGTGGAAGCCTGCCCTAATGGAAAGTGACATAATAAAAATGCTTCCTAAAAACATCAAGCCCTACCTTGCCAGCCAGCTACGTGGTCGGGTAAGTACTGTTGAGGAGTTAGTGAACCTGGGTCATCAGCTGGAGAAAGAATATGCACAACAACTACAATATGAGGGACGTAAAGGTATTAAATCACCTGCAATGCCACCAAGACCTAACACTGGTCCACCTGTAGAAAAGCCTCAAGTACAATGCTGGCGGTGCAAAGTTTACGATTCACCTGGGAATTGCCCTCGCTTTTTTCCCGCTCCTTCCAACCAGTCGTCTGAACAGCATCGACCCTCTAATTACAAGCGTTCCTTCCAACCTTCGAAATTTGGTGGTCCACCTCGACAGCCCACTACACCTTCCAGCAACACTGTGTCTGCAACAGGGTCACCTTCAATCTTGGAAGAGAGCACCACCATTGGTTTTAATCCCCAAATCAGCTAACTGCTGTACCACAACAATTGGTGGTACCCATTAGTATCGGTACCTGGAGAAGAAAAGCCATTATTGATACAGGCGCAAGTTACACTCTTATCCATGAGAGCCTATGGACAGAACTCAAACCACAAGATAACCTTCAGCTTTGGACCCTTGGTCCTCTTTATTTAGCTAATGGTGAAACAGAAGTCCTATTAGGATGGATAAATCTCCCGATTGTTCTCCACAGTAAGACTTTCACAATACATGTTGCTGTTCTTACCTACAAAGCTCTGGCCTATGCAGTGATTTTGGGTTTAGACTTTATCTACTCCAGTGGACTGCAGATTAACGTGTCTGACAGGAAGTATTCAAGGCTGCCCTTAATGAAGACTTCCCCTTCCAACCAGGCCAGGCAAGTGTGCCTGTGGTGAGATTACCACACCTGAAAAAGAGACAACAGCTAAAGAGTGCTAATCAGAACCTATCTCTTCTCAGTTCCATTCCTTCATCACAACTCCCCCTGCTATCACAATATTTTGACAGCCTTGATCATCAAGCATTATTGATATCGCTGTGGATGGTGCTCACTTACCGCCTAATGGAAAACAGCAACTAAGGCAGGTCTTAGAGTCCAACTGTCAGGTGTGTACCCTCTGTCGTGGGCAGACAGAAGTTCTCCAACATCGCCTCTATGTCACACATCCAGTGCTCATTAAACAGTGACCTTATCACATGAGTAATTGTAATTAAATATCGTAAAGGAAGACTGAATGTAGCACCTGATGCACTCTCCCGGATCCATGCCCAGCCCAGTTGCAGTGTATATGCCAGTCGCACAGAGGAACCAGAACAACACAAGGATCCTGCAATCATAAAGATATTCCAAACATTGGCAGAAAATGCAGATCAACTAAAGCATCAGTATGAGGTAGTTGAAGATAAATTGTACCACATGACTCAACTGACGACTGGTCAACGCCATTATCAGGTGTACGTTCCCAGCCCTCTGATTTCACTTCTCTTCCAACACTACCAAATCCTATGAGTGGTCACATGGGTATTTACAAGACTTACCAGAGGCTGCATGATGTTGCTTTTTGGCCTGGGATGTGGGCAGATGTGAAGAATCACATCAAAAGATGTATCAAATGTCAAACACTCATAGGAGAAAATCGGAAACCTGCAGGAAAAATACAAGTTAGCACATCACGCCCCAATGAAATGCTAGGCATTGACGTCATGGGTCCACTGCGCCAAAGTTCCCACCAAAATGAGTATCTGCTTGTTTTTGTGTTAGGGGAGGAGCTCCTTGAACACCTCTGATTGCTTCTTAAATCGCTTAAATTGCTTGTTGAATTGCTTGGATTCCTTGTTGTCTCATGCCTGCCACCTTGCTGATACGATTTTCCTCCGCCATTGCCCTCACCTCCTGCACCAGCTTTCGCCTTTCCTTGCCTTGTGCTAGGCTGTAATTTGGCTTTGGGAAGCTGCCAATCCCTGCTCTTCCACACGCCACTGCTCCCACCAGTGCCTTGTGCCTTAGCCTGGACTCTGCTGCCTCCAGCTCCTTTGAGACTCTCAGAGGCAGACTGTGTGTTAGACCGAGCCATCTATGGAGGTTGCTGTTAGCTTTCCTCTCCATCAGCTCGACTGATGTAATCGGCACTTCATAAACCAGCAGGGGCCATAGAATTCGTGGCAAAATCGCATGCTGTTATATTCAGCACTTAAACTTTCCAGGCAGGCCAGATTTATCAGCTTTATTGAGCAATGTCTCAAGCTCACTGATGGATGACTGGATAGTGGCTGTATCTTGGAGGCTATGGTCAAAGAGCTTCCCGAGACTCTTCAATGGCTTCTCGCTGATAGATGGAATTAAGGTGCCCTCCAGCATAAAGCGGAACTTATCTGTGACTTTACCTTTCTTCAGGACAAGCAAGGGCCTCTGCACTCAACCTCGACTGCTTTGACAACCATGTTCATGGCAAGCGCCAAAAGGATAACAGAAATTGTACATTCAGTTATAATACCCTTCTCCAGGCGATGCCAACTTGATGTTACAGACCCTGATGTGACTCAAGCTGAAGTTGTTATAGTAGTCCAGGATGAGGTCTGTGACCTTTCTGGGTACATGGTGCCGGTTTAGAGCAACCTCTACTAGCTTGTGTGGTATGGATCCATATGCATTGGCCAAGTCTAGCCACAGCACAACCAGGTCTTCTTTGTTCTCCCATGCCTCTCTGATCAGCTGGGCGATCACGCCAGTGTGCTCCAAACAGCCAGGCATCCCGGGAGTTCCTCCTTTCTGTACTGATGTATTAATGTAATCATTCTTGAGCAGAAAGTCAGTCATTCGCCTAGATAGTACACTAAAGAAGATTTTGCCTTTAACACTCAGCAGTGAGATGGACCTGAATTGCTCAATGTCTCTGGAGTTCTCTTCCTTAGGTATCCATACGCCTTCAGCATATCTCCACTGGCTTGCTATAATCCGCCTGCGCCATATTGCTTGCAAGAGATTCCAGAGTAACCGCAGTTCTGGGCAGTGCTTATAGACTTTATATCTTGCTGCCCTCACTACCTCCTGAACTTCTTTTCAGCTCGGCTCCCTCATGTTAAACTCAACCTTTGGGGCTGGCGGATCTAGGAGGGCTTTTTGTTGTTCCAGGTCCAGATTCCTATAGGAGTCATGCAAGGTGTCATAAAGGAAATGGTCTACTTTCTCCTTGGAGCATGAGAGGTGTCCACTGTGCTTGCTTCCAAGCAACTCTCTCCCTTCCCCTTCTCCTGTGCCACTCTGCTCTTCTCAGGGTCAGGAGCTTCTTCCTTATGATGTTACATAGCTCGATAAGCGGGGACCTCTCCTCTTCAGCAGTTTTGTATTGCTTTTTAAGAGTGCGAAGTTCCTGACGAAGTTGGTGAATTCTTTTTTTGTCAAATAAGTTTTTTATTTAGTCATTGAATAACCTTACAATAATCATAAGTTCCAGTAGAAATTTTCTTATATGCACAAAAACTTACAAATAAAATAAGTAAATAAATAAGTAAATAAAACACACCATGTAACACCCCTTCCCCAGCCTGTTAATATAAGATACAGTGACCTTCAAAACAGCTTTTAAGTTACAATACATTGCATTAAGGAATAGAATTCCTCTTGAGGTAACAGAAGAAAGGGTCCCAAATCTTGTAAAACTGTCCAATGTTGCCTTTTAAAAGATATCTGATTCGCTCTAAGTGCAGAGTAGATATCAGCTCCTCAAGCTATAGTTTGGCAGCAGGAGGATTAGCCTTTTTCCAGAACAGTAATAACAGTTTCTTGGCTGTTATCAAACAATATGTAAGTAATTTCTGTTGAGCATTGTTCAATGAATATGTATTATTAGAATGTCCTTAAATAAAGAGCATTGGGTCTGGATCTATGTTTACATGAAGGACATCTGAAAGCACTTTAAAAACTTCACACCAGAATCCCTGTATTTTATGACAGAATATAAAACTATGAGCTAAATCAGCATCCTCTGATTTGCACTTATCACAAATAGGAGAGACATTGGGGAAAATCCTATGTAATTTCTTTTTAGAAAAGTGTAATCTGTGTAGGACCATAAATTGAATGAGGCATAATCTAGTGTTCACCGATTGCTTATCAATATCCTCCAAGCCACTCTGCCAAATCTCCTCAGAGATTCCAATTCCAATCTCTCGCTCCCATTCCACTCTGATCAACTTTGTAGAGGGGGAAATAGCTGCTAATAACCTTTCATAAATTAAAGATAGCTGACATTTGTTTCCCCTGAACTGTATGAGACAATCATTAATAACTGAGGGTGGGACCTTGTCTAGGGAAACATTATGTGTAAAAATCTGAAAAAAATTTTTTTGGGACGTTATATTTCTGTTGTAGTTGCACAAAGAAAGCTAAAGCCCCATCAAGATAAAGGTCCTTGACTGTGCATATACCCAATTCCTTCCATTGATTAAAGGTTGAATCCAACCATGAAGGCGGGAATGATGGGTTATTTGCAATTGGAATTAAGAGAGAGAGTGATTTTATCTTAAGTTATTCTCTTATCTGTCTCCAAATACGTAACTGACTCTTTATGACAATACTATTAACTGCTGTTTGGTCTAATATCATGGGGGAGAGTAGCACTGTTCCAAGATTATGAGGATGGCAGTAATCCTGCTCTATCTGAAGCCAATCTGGGGCAACAGCCGACCGTTCCAACCATAGTGCAAAACTTGTAAATGAGTAGCCCAGTAATAAAGGCGAAAATCCGGAAGGGCCAAACCCCCCTCGTGTTTAGGTTTACAAAGATGAACTTTTTTGATTCTGTGACTCTTATAGTTCCATAGAAAAGGAAGAATAATCAAGTCTAGGTGTTTAAAGAAGGACTTGGGCAACAGTATTGGAATATTACGAAATAAATATAATATTTAAGGAAGAAATATCATTTTTATTGCATTTATTCTGCCAGTTAGGGAGATCGGGAGAGTCCTCCAGTAGCGTATAAATTTCCCAAAGGTAGTGATAGTCTTGAGTATAACAGGAAGGCTCACCTGTGGTTGAGTAATATAAAGCAAAATATCGTCTGCATACAGCGATATTTTATTGATGGTATTTGAAGTATTGAAGCCATGTATGCAAGAGTTAGAGCAAATGGTTTCTGCAAGGGGCTCTACCTTTAACGCAAACAAAAGGGGTGAAAGGGGACAGCCCTGCCTGGTACCTCTTTGAAGATAGAAAGAGTCTGAAATTGTTTTATTTGTATAAGTTATAAACTTATCCCCCATATCAAATTTCTCAAGGACAGCGAACAAGTAACGCCACTCCACTCGGTCAAACGCCTTTTTGGCATCAAATGAAATCAGAATCAAATTGTCTCGAGTTGCCTTAGGGTTATAAATTATATTAAATAGTCGTCTAATATTATGCATAGTGTTTCTTCCTGGAATGAATCCATTCTGATCTGTGTTAACCAATTTATTAATTAATTTGCCGAGTCTATTAGCAAGTGTCTTGGATAATACTTTTTGATCAACATTAAGAAGGGAGATAGGCCTGTATGCCTCGACTTCTTCAGGATTTTACCTTTTAAGGAATTACCGTGATAATAGCCTCAGAAAAAGTCTGTGGTAGTCCAGTTGTTAATGCTTGCTGAAAAGTTTTAAGCAAATATGGGGTAAGGATGTCCTTACACTGGTTGCCTGTCAATTACCGTATTACTTATAAGATTTTACTGTTAACTTATAAAGCTCTAAATGGGATAGCCCCTAAATACCTCATAGACCTTCTCTCTTACTACAAACCAATACGGGCTTTACGCTCTCAAAACGCTGGACTGCTGGTTGTGCCTAGAATTAATAAGTCAA
>JAZGTK010000427.1:0-74871 GCA_036877625.1 Ambastaia sidthimunki
ATTAAATATTACAGTCTGCAAGTGCTGAGTGCTTTCAAGCAAACGCACAGTGTCTGTGTTTTCTGCTACACAACACACTCTTCAAGCACAAGTGGGGCTCATAATATGCTGTTTTCAACAGCCTCTGAGTGCTTTACAATGTCTCTGTATATCTCAGGAGGAGGTCTGACTGCAGCTGGCTGTAACTTTATGTTGTGGATCAGTGAATGGGAGATAATTCAAAACATTTTTGGCTGTTTACAGTTCGAGCAAACACACTAATGCAGTATTCAGTGCTGGAAACAGCTGAGATTTACTGCAGGGACTCCAGCTGGATTTTTTTATTTGTAAACCATACCCTGCTAACAATTTTAGGTTGTAGGAACGTTTCCCTATGGTTTTCATTAAGTTAATGTTAGTTTGAAACGTCCAGTTTTTTTGGCATTGTATTAATGTTATTGCTTGGTTATGAGAACTTTTCAAACATTTTTTAAATACTGTTCAAATTTTTGAAGCCTTTAAAAAGCTCCACTAACAACATTTGGTATGTGATATATATACGTTTTTTGATAACTTTGAGAGAACTTTTCAAGAGCGTTAGCCAACTTCCTGAGAGCGTTCCCTGTTAGTCGGGCAGAAAATCCCACTATACTTATGTATGAAATTTGCATAGTGTTGATATTACGTGGATAAAAGATGCAAATCCTCTTCATTTTTAACTCTGAACTCCATTTCCCCTTGAAATTCACTCGCTGGGCTTATTCCTCACGAGTCCCCGCCCCCATTTCCAGCTCTGTCAGTTTCTTGTAGTATCTATATGTAAATGGGAACGATTCTCACCACTGCAGGGGCGGGACTGCCACTCCTGATCGGGACACTGAGCGATGTTTTCCGGTTCCTGAGCGATCACGGCTCGCGACCGGACCTGAGCCGCTGGGAAGTCCAAACGTTGACCCTTCACACACACGCTCTGACACGGGCTCCAGTCGGACCACTCCATCAGATAACAGTCACCTGAGGAACAAGAGCTGATCTTCAGACCTTCTGAAGAAACTCTGAAGCTATCTGCTGAAGCTACAAGCTACACTCATCACTCACAGCAGATCAAACACAATCAAAACACCCTGTTAAAAAGTAGTTTTTTACACTAAGCTACTTAAACAACCAACTAACTAACTACCATGAAACTACTTACAGGTAAGTATCATTTAGGAAATGATCAGATTAAGTTGAAAAATTTGAAAAATAAAAATGGCACAAAAACAATGAGAAGATTTTGACAACATTAAACTTAAGGGCGCTAAATATAACTACTAAAACTGAAAAACACTGTAATCTCATAACTAAGTGGAATAACAATTAAATAACAATTAAAAATATTACAATGAGGGTGTAAAACACAGCGTGTGTGTACAATGATTTAGTCTGTTACCAGGACAGGGTAAAGTGCAGTTTTCCTCCAGAACAATGTTTTTATCTCCATCAACAGCCTGTTCCAGCCCAGAACACAAATCCTCCTCCACAATGCTGCTTTTCCCCTCACTGGATCCATCCGAGACGAAGCAGGACAGGTTCCGAAAACGCAGACCCACCCCACACACCACCTCCTACAACACACACACAAACACAGACACACACACACAGACACACACACACAGACACACACACACACATTCTATAGACATAAAGGTTTTTATACTGTACAAACTGTATATTCTGTCCCTCAAAACTAACCCTACCCATAAATCTAACCCTCACAGAAAATGTTCTGATATTTTAGATTTTCAAAAAGATCATTCTGTATGATTTATAAGCTTGTTTCCTCAAACAAGGAAACAAAAAATGCCCCACAATGTTAAAAAAAACTGGTATTACTGTGATTGTGGGGACATTTAGTCCTCAAAACACAGTGAATACCAGCACCACACACACATACACACACAGAAGTCTGAAATGTGTGAGGCTCTGCAGTTATAACCACTTCCTAAATCCAAAGATCAAAAGCAGGATTGAGACGGGGGAGGATCAGAGAGAAGCAATGAGAAAACGAGGTTGACAGCGAGGTTGGAAAATGAGGCAGCAGTGAAGTGAGGTGTGAGGGTTGCAGCGCAGGTTGTTAGCGCATGCAGAGCGCGTGCTGATGAGCGCTCGAGGTATTTAGCTCTATTGTACGATGCAATTCAATAAACATGAAAATGTTTGAATTTCATGAGCTACCTCAGAGCTCGGCAGAAAATAGAACAGAGAGAGAGAGAGCGAGCGAGCAACAGAAAAGATTAAAATCTTTATTTTATAGGCGCACAAGCAGAGCTGGAAATATGTGCAGCATTTCTGAAAATTAGACGATGGCTTGTGAAAACTAAAACTGTACATCTACAGTATGTCCCAGCCCCCAGTTACATCAAATACATCGTGAGAGAGAGGGAGAGAGTAAGAGACCTCAACGCGACACTCTGACCAGGGGCCGTATTGCCACTTGTAGCAGGGCTGTACCGGGCATGGCTTCCACTGCTCCATCTGGGAGGGGCAAGGCCTGCCGTCGCCCTGAGACGCCCGGAGGACCACCCGCCTGCGCCACATCTTCCCTGTAGAAATACAGAGAAAACAAGAGTTTGAATCGTTTGTAGCAAGAACACGCTGATTTAAGAGGCAACATTATAAATGATGATGAGAATAATAATCATATAAACATTATGGCTGGTGCTGTTTTTTAAACAACAGAGTTAAGACACGTTTGATCACGGTTCCTCTGCTTTTCCCAGTTGTTCACGATTACCGGCTAAGCATTTAAAAAAATGATAGATTGATTTATTATGATTATATGTATTCCTTGACTTTCCCAGGCCTGTAAATCGTGCATTTAAAATCCATTATTCATGATAAAGATGTTTTGCTACTATTATATTTATTATTACTGCATACAAACACAACTGTGGTAAAAACATTGTGAGTTAATGATCAATTTTAAGCTACAGTCGCCGAGTTCCACAGAAGACAGGAATTACTATAATTAACTTTTCTGCTCAAAGACAAGCCCAATAGAATACATAAATACTTTAAAAATGAAATATATACTTCATCACACTGCAGTAATGAGCCAGAGATTACAACACTCAGAAAACTTTAATGGCCCTAAAAATAGTTTAAATTTTGTTTAAGCAAAATTTTCTTCATTCTTATTGTATTCTTTTGAGACACAAACACTTTGGGTTTGTGTCTTTGGGCATGTTATACGGGGACATTTCAAACATTTAATGGTTTATATACTGTACAAACTGTACTATAATGGTTTATATACTGTACAAACTGTATATTATATCCCCCTACACTAACTATCACCAAAGACTTTCTGCTATTTTTAACATTTATCATTCTGTAGGATTTATAAACTTGTTTTCTCATAGATACCTAAAAAAAGTCCCCACAAGAGCAAAATTGACTGGTATTACTATACATGTGGAGACATTTGGTCCCCATAATGTAGTGAGTATCAGGACCACACACACACACACACACACACACACTCTCATCTAGCTGAAGGCATGGCTGTCTCAGATAACCTGCTTGCTCGTCCCACGTGCTTAGCATAAAACTGCACACAATCTCTCTTTCTCTCTCTCTCTCTCATGTTGGAGGTGTTGGGCAGACAGACTCTGAGTTTCTGTCTAATACTGATTTAATCTGTAATCATCCGGCAGTGCTGTCTCAAAATTCAGCATTTTATCTGTGGATTTCAGAGGTCCAGCTTCTTCTCTGCCATATCTGTGCACATGTATCGTCTCGCTCTCCTTCTGTTCATACAATAGGGATTTCTAACACGCATGACACATTCATCCTGCCTACTGTATAAATAAACACATGCTCACTGTACATACGCACTCAACATATGCAGTCATACATAACCAGACGTTTGATAATGGGCATGAAGTCTGGTCCACACTGCAGCTTATTTACAAACCACACTGAATACAGAACAGTGAGAAATCATACATTTGGAATTACCTTCGAGGCCACAAGTCTGGGAGCAATCGGACCATGCCGACCAATCAGAGAGCTGGCAGTTGATTGGACACGCCACTGTACAGGAAGCATTCATCTGCCACTTCTTTTCCAAGCCCAGCTGTGCGAGAACACAAGACCAGTTCCTTTAACATTCATGAGAAATCCTCAAACCTCAAACCTATCACATCTGAACTCATGTGAGCAGAATTTGAGACAATGTTGAGAACTATTCTACAACTCAAAAGGAGAGATGTGAGAGATTACTGGAGTCACTTTCTCATGGGAAACATCTTAAAAGCAGGAGACCCATCTCATGGCTGACTACGAGAAACAACTGAGATATTGAAGAGATCTTTCTTACAATGGCACAAGAGGGTTTGTAACTCAGATGCAGAGTGAGACGCATTCACATTTTGGTGTTCACATCACTGCAGCTAATGCTCACACTTAGTAGTATGCAACTGATCAAAGCCCTGAATCTAAGTTTGAAACTATGTGTACACTATAAAGAGGGTTTAGTGTTGATTCCTGTGCAGAAAAAAGACATGTGCTGAGGGTCGTGACAATGATAAAGCAGAACATATGTTCCTGAAGCTCAATAACTGAGCATTACATTAGCAGCCCAAAGGTTGTGGGTTCGATTCCTAGCGAACACACATACTGTACTGATAAAAATGCATAGCTTGCACTGGTAGTCATTTTAGATAAAAGCAGCTACCAAATGCATAAATGCTATGTCTAAACTATGCTAAATCCAACCCAAACTTAACATCAAATCTGCATTATTTTTGTTGTGTTGCAAGCATTGTTATATCCATCAGCAAATGCGCATCTAGTTACTATTATTGCTACTGAAAATACAGCAGTTTGAAGTGACTGGGTGTAGCAACTAATGCACAAACCTCTTCGCAGTACTTGAGGTCCACAGATTTGCCATCACTTCTAACACAGTCTAGCATCCTCGTCTTAAGACCGATTCCACACACAGCGTTGGCACTTAACTGGCAAGTGCTCCAGTCTGAAAAAACACACGCACGCACAAATATTATCCAGTGGCTTCTCATTAAACTACGTCTCTAAGTTCGAGAACGCTTGTATTTTGGAGTTTTGAAGACAGTTTTAGCATCATCATCGCCAGCCTCACTGCGGTTCTTTGTTTTGACGCTCTTTGGGGGTATCGTGAATCATATCTGGGCAGATGGAGAAAGCTTTTCCAGTAACGATTCTAACTCCTGAATTATGCATACACAGCGCAAACGCTCGAATGGCAAACAGAGAGAAAAAAGTGCTTTGAGTTCTGCCCAGACTCCAAGGACTGGAGAAAATGCAGTCAGTCTAAAAGAGCTGAAAGACTGTCAACATAAAACAACATTCGCAACACATTTTATTTTTATAGTAAAACATTTCGGGTGAAATGAGAGATTCAGTTTTTGGGATTTGGAATAACACACACTAATTAAGACCAAAAGCATTTTATTACGAAAGTAATTAGGAGCGAGTTTAAACGAATGTTGATTTTGGAAACAATACTGTTTGATGAACTAAGAAAGAAAGCAAATGTAAAAGAAAACATGCAAAATTAAAGAAATTGTATAAAGTTAAAATGCATAATTTAGCACTTGGATCATATGTGCAGAGACAGCTGTAGGCAAGCCATTCGTACATTAAATTCCTTTCAAATTTCCATGACTGTGGGACAACCCACCAGTGATGTTGTAACTGTAGTGAAAGCAGTTTCGGTTTAGCAGACAGGGTTCAGTTTGCATGCTAGCCGGACAGTCCTCTCCCTCTTTAGGCAGACGCAGGGCAAACGCGGTCCTCTCCCGATCTCCTCTTCCAGTACACGGCTTTAGGAAACACAGGAAACAGATATAAATGCATTTACTGCAGTCATGACTGACAGCTGAAGAACTTCCATGTTTCTCCTCCAGCGGTTCACTTGAACATCTGAACTGTCTGATGCTGTATGCCACTACTGAGTTTTGTGTCTGTTTGTGACACAAAGTCATGTGAGCCCAGGACAACATAATGGCAAAACCCAGATATGAAAAAAGAGAGACAGAGAAAGAGAGAGAGACTGAGAGAGAGCATGCATAGTTTGACAGACAAGTTGGATATTCTATCAGTCCTATTCGGTCTGAATGCAATGACAAGACGAACATTTTATGGTCCACGTTTTTATGGTCCTTCCACAGAAGACCTATAAAAATATAGACCTATATACACACACACACACACACATATATATATACACATAGAGAAACAGAGAGAGAGAGAGAGAGATATTTAGGCCACTTTGCTTGGTGATTGCTATAATATTGTGAAGAGACTTTCAACCAGCATAAAAAAAAATTCTGGAAAAAACTGTCTACCTAAATCAGGGCTCAGTGTGAGACACTGCTGAGATCTTTTCTGAAGCTCTCAGAGAGCAGTTTGAGACATGGTTTAGTGCTGTCTCAACATACAGAGACACTGATCTGTATTAGTGTTATATCAGTGACCCTCTTCTCAACAGAATCTGATTACAAATGGTCACCAGACACATGATAAAGTCAACTGTAAATAATGTTCTGTCTCAGCTTGTGATAAATGTAAACACCAGGTGTAAACGGGGCCTAACTGGATTAGAGTATCCTAACCAGATCACATGGGGTCCAGGGACTCCAATCGGATAACACACAGTCTTCCGGGCATGGCAAACGGCTTTCCCGTGTGCCGGGGGGCATCTCTTCCGGATCACACAGGTAATCTTCCACTGCGTCAGTTGGGCCGTCCACAGAGTTCAACATACACCTGCAAATCAAATCAATGAAGACACATTAAACACAAAGCAATAAAACAACCAAAGTGAAGCAGGAGTTTCGAAATAGAGAAGAATTTATCATTAAAGCATCATCATTATTATAGATGAAGAAGGATAATGGACAAAGGTCTTAAGGGAACATATTATAATAAATTGAGTTCAATGTACCGTGTTAAAATGCTCAAACATTCACACAATTCTCTCTTTCTCAGTCCACCCACATTTTTAAGGTGCTACAAAAGGCTCCCCACAGGATTGCCATAGAAGAACTATTTTGGCTCTCCAAAGAACTATTCAGTCAATTGTTCTTTAAAGAACCATTTCTTCTTACCTTTTTATAGTCTAAAGAACCTTTTTCCACTACAAAGAACATTTTTGAAACGGAAGGGTTCTGCAAATGTTAAAAGTTCTTTATAGAACCATAAAGCCAAAAATGGTTATTTTATGGCATCGTTTAGAATCTTTATTTTTAAAAGTGCAGATCATTTCCTTCTAAGAATCAGAGAGAGGGTGGAAAACACATTAAATATTTGTGCAAGAAACCTTGACTAATTTTACACACCAGCTTTTGGAGAAAAGTGTAAAGTGTAAAATATGGTCTCTAAAAGTTAAGTCAGGAAATCCAGCAGCACCAGACTCTCACCTGACTCTTCTGGTCTGCACACCCTCACCACAGTTTTCCTTCAGGTCCACATTACTGACTTTCCACACGCTCCATGGTTCTGCTACCCACACGTACTGACTGCAGTCACTGACACACGGCACCACCTCATACACCTGAAACAGAAGATGAGTTTTAACTACTAAACTAACCAGGTTTGTGAGATCACATTTATCTCATCTGAAAAAGACAGCAGGATTTGACTTAAAACAATCAGCTGTACAAGAACAACACCAAACCAAACAGAGAAAATCAATTTAACTCAATACAGCGAAATTAAAGAAAGACAAGATTAAGAAAATGATTTTACCTGCGCCTGTAGCCAAGCAGCATTTTAAAAGAGAGAAATGAAAAAAATATGAACAGCTGCATCTAGAGACCAACACACAATAAAACATCATGTTCAGTGCATCACTGCCAACAAACAAATTCAAGAAAAAACTTTTCAACATGAATAATTCTGTGTTAATAGATCTTCTCTTGTGTTAATAACATCACTGTGTTAATACACAGGAACGTGTATTAGTCAATTATACAGTCAACACTCAATGTTGAAAACACACAAATATTTGAATAAGAAGCTGTCACTCCAGACATCAGATGTGTTAAACGCAAAAAACACGACCTATACCCACCCTGATAAACTATTTGTTGATTAAAAAGCAATTAAACTTTGTCTATGAGTATATTTTCATAAACTAACAGTTTAGAACTATTGTAATGTGGTGACTTAAAGACTGTATAAGGTTTAAAACACCTGTATGTTGGATATGTGCTCAAACATTTAACATCTTGTTTGTATGAAAGAATATTTAGTACCTGATTAATGTGGTCCAGTTTGGGACAAGGTCGCCCTCCATTGTACGGTTTTTCTCTGAGCCACTTGGAGCGAACTTTGACCCCACTACCACAGGATTTGCTGCAGCGTGACCAGTTGGACCACTCGCTGAGTTTGCAGTCAGAGGGGCAGGGAACAATACAGGCCTCCTCTATATAGCCTAAAAACAAGCAAAGCAAATAGACTTCCATTATTTTTGCTTTTGAAAATGTATATTCTACAACAAACTGTAAAGCACAGAATCGCTAAAAAGTTCGTAAGCAAGGGCATAAAGTTTGCCATCAGAACAGAGTAATAACAAAAAAGCACAAAGCACCAAAACCTGACACATATTTCTATCACATTTCTATCACCTGCAGGTGCCTGTGGATTCTCAGATCTGCTATCATCAGGGGCCGGTGCGTCAATGACAAATTGACGTGTTGCTTAAACATGCAGTTTGGTGACATTCAATCAGTTTGATTAAAAATAAAAAACAAGCTTTTACCTCACACGATGCATTAGAGATTCTGAGCTCGGCGTGTGTCACAGCAGTTGGTGTAAATGGCAATATTGTGAGATCCAGATCCAGTATTTGTTTGGAGAGTTTGGCTGGTGGGTCAGGGAATAAGATCTGCTTGAGCAGCTAATACAGAATTTTATTACTGTTGTTTACTCAAGCCGGTATTGCCTACTCACTTGGAACAGGAAGATCAGGCTTTTCCAAGAACACACACACACGTTTACTTATCTGTTTTAATAGGGACATTCCATAGACTTTTTTTATACACAACTAGTTATAATCATTAACTTTATTTACTATATTTTATAGCTTATAGCTTTATAGAAAACACTCATACACACACACACACACACACACACACACACACCACACACACACACACACTTTATGTTTCCCCTATTCCCATTTCAGAGCATCTTTTCAAGAGCAGCCAAATCTTGGCTCACAAAACGCCATTATGAAGCCAAGTGTTACTGTGACACTGTGCTAAACTATCAAACAGACAGTTTACTGAATGCTGATTGGTCGGCAAAGCACTCCAGCCCTCATAAATGACACACTATTAGTCACAGATCCTGTATGATAAGAAGCAACTGATCACCTGCTACAAAACACAACACAGAACATCCTTTTAGAACCTATTGCTTGTGTAACACATACTGTAACCCATAATCTTACAAGTGTCCTGAATGAATGACCATGAGTATGTATTACAAACCATGAAACTGTATGTGCACTTGTCCTATAACACTAATGTTTTCAAAGTTTTTACTCTGGTATATTGGCAGCAAACACCATTAGTTTTACTTGTAGTATTCTAGGCTATTAGCCAGTTTCTTGAAACACCACCTGTTATGACAACTTCCACTCGTATTGCTAAAACACTGCCAGCCAACTAGACTGTTTAATGTAACCACCAAGGCCAATTCTTACTAGCATTTGGCACTTGATGAGTTTAAAGTTAAGTAACTGTGAGTAACTCTAGTGTTTTTGATGCATCAGTATAAAAAATTAGATGAATGACCCTGATGAGTGAATATTTCACCCCAGCATCAAAAGTCAATTAAGCCCAGTTTAGTATTTCAATTACTTAAAATGTGGCATTTCTTTACCACATTTTAGTTTGAGTTTCATTAAATCGCACTTCTATAGCGCTGTTCACAATTTTGCATTGCATAGAAACTACAAAATGAACATGTATTTTTAGCACATGAACAGAAAAAAGTATACAAATTAAATACAATTAAAGACATACAGTGTCAAACGGAAAAAATATTATTTTTGGAAAGTACTTTTTCATGATGATAGTATTTGCTGTATTGCCTTTGATTTACTTTTTTAATGTAAAAAAATGAAAACTGTACTATAGTAAAAATTACTGTAACACAGTAATGTATATCTATTGAGACTCACTGTTGAGAATAATGAAAGTCAATATCTGAACACTCAATGAAAAAAATGTGCTTCATTTGCATAAAAGCAACATCAAAGTGAAAAAAGTAATGAGCTAAAATATGCCTCATCTTTTTATGATAGATTTTATTTCTGCCCGCTGTCTGTTGATTTTAGATGTTCCCTGGGAATCGAACCCAAGCCTTGATGTTGCTAGCACTGCGTTCAACAACTCTCTTAAAATATGAGAATATGAGGAGAATATGCAGGAAACTACAAAAGAACGTTGGCTCTACCTGACATTCAAAACTTGGCACCATCTATGCTACTAACAAGCAGCTGGAACACAAGTCGTGCAGCATGTATCCACAGGGGCTTCTGCATTGAGACGGTGATTGAAAAATCAAAGCAATTAATCAGAGAGGTTCAGAGCGGGATCCGCAGCTTCTCCACCCCGCCTGAAAGATTAAGCAGGATCTGACATGCTGTTGACATGCTACAGCAGAGTCACAGGCACCCAAAATATCCTGAGATTCAGCGAACGCGCTGAATCTCATCCCCTCTTCCCCCAGTGTTGCGCCTTTCCAAAGACATGTCAGCTTGTTGCATTGCTAATACGCTCGAGGAGAAGAAGACAAGCCCTCACTGCCTGTGTGCTGACCTTTGACCTGACATACAGCCGTCTCCAGCCCTACTGAGGTGGCACAACAGACCTCAGAGCTACTGGCTGTTATAAAACATGGGGGACCTCGTGTTATTCACTGTGTCTGTCTCACAGCTGCGTTGACCTCGTTCCATCAACAATTCACATCCTGACCCCGGGCAACATCAAACAGCTATACACACGCTGCAGGGCGAGACACAGAGCAACCAAAACAAAAATAAAAATGCTGTCATCACTTACTCATGCTCATGTGGGTCTATTTCTCGTTTCTGTGGAACAGAAATAAGAATGTTTTGAATGTTTATGCTTCATTTGTAATAGTGGCCAGAAGGCTCCAAACCTGCCATAAAAGTCCCATAGTCTATATCTATATTTGAAGTTTTCTGTAAAGCATATTTTACATCTTCTGAAACGATACAGTAGCTTTGTGTAAAGAACAGATCAAAATGTATAAGCAGATTTATATATATAAGTAACAAAAATGTTAAAAATATTTTTTTTATTTAGAACTTTAAGAACAACTTAAGAATAACATTTTTGATATGATATACCATTACAAAGCGTTCTACTAACGTTACTGCAAGAACAGATTTTGATCACTTTGAATATAAGTGTATATGTGAATATAGATATATATATAAACACACACATATATAAATGTATACACACGCACACACACACACACATGTGTATAGTCACTATAGACTGTATTTAAATAAACATCTCTAGCATTTCCCATGAGCAACAACACAGACCCCAGCCTTTGATGTCTAATATCTAATACACATGCATGTCAGAGCATGCAAATAACATGCACACACATGCTAACACGATTAAACGAATGCACAAGTGTCACACATGCTCGCGTGATCGAGGCACATCAAACACTCACTTTAAATGTAAAGAAAAATATGACTGATGCACTGAGCACATTTTACTGCATTCAAATTAAATTCCCTTCAATAAGTGCGGCTTCAGAAAACACTGAGAAACAGGCAGTTGTGTTCTTGATGTCTTCCAGAGAACAGAGATAAGAGTCAGTACTGATTTCTTCAGTAGCCCAAGGCAACCTGTCAGACAAAGCTTCCTATTAAGATGAACTGTACCGATTAACCCACCAAGAGAGAGAGAGAGAGAGAGAGAGAGAGAGAATAGCTCTGTTCCAAAAACCTAGTGAAGGACTTGTGTGATACTTCTGCAGAGTTTCTTAGCAGGCAGCATAATTAAACCACTTTCTGGAACATCTCAGGAGCACATTTATGACGGCTTCAAATGCTCCCTACACAGGCATCTCACTAGGTTTCCAAACAGAGGAATGAGACAAAAACAGTCTGAAATCTGCTGATGAAGTGATGAAGAAGAAGGGAAAAAAGGAGGAAGAAAGAAAGCAACCCTCTCTGACTCCTTAACCTGCTAAATTTGAGATGTTAAACCAGACTCATGGTTAAGCCGGTCTCCCTGTGTGGTCAAGTTTCTCAGGTTGGTTTAATTTGATAGTTTAAGAAGTGTTTGGGAACTGGTTATCTGGCCAGGCTGGTGTTTGTGAGACCAGTGATGTTTTGGTTTCTCAGCAGGGTTCTGACACTTTCCATCCACATACACCAGAGACGTCACATGGAGATTCACCAATATTCATCAAAGCTGGTAGAAACTGGGTTCAGTTTGATATTCTGTGAACACTCTTGAGAATCTGGGATCTGAATAACAGTGGAATAGATGAGATTATGAATCAGGATTCGTTTATGTCTTTTGGCAAACAGCTTGACTTAAAATCAATTGCAGAGTTAAATTTTAAAGCCTTTGAACTACTGGGAAATAAAGACGAGGATATAACTGAATAGAAGAGTATCTGAGCTTTTCACCAAGATTATTTGAACTTTAATTACATTTCTCATCACAACAGTTTAAATGTGAGCTGTTGATTCACCAGCATCATTGATATTTATTAGCAGAGTTTCACTTACTGCGGTTATTCAAACCAATAATCACAATACTGTATTACATTACATTAATGTGATATTTAGGTTTATGGGTCCGCATACCCAGCTCTCAGGAAACATTCTCAAAATGTTGCCTAACATTCTCTTAAAGTTCTCTCCAAGTAAACATTTTTGCAGTAATGTCAGTAGAATGTATTTTTAACATTATATATATATATATATCATCATAGATCATCATAGAAAAATGCTATTATTAAGATGTTAGTGAAACGTTTTAAAATGTTGAAGTTAATAAAATGTCTGAAAAATGTTTTGATTGTTTCTAGAAATTTCAAAATGACATTTTTAACATTTTTGTTTGAACATCAGCAACATTTTTTGATAATTAATTTACCTTCAACTTCCTTATTGATGTTCAGTTTCATTGCTCGCCATTTAACTGCTTTAAACTCAATAACGTGTTAATGCCCCACATCGATCGTGCTATGAACATTAACACCTCGAACCGTGTGCTTTGTTCTGTAGAATCCTGCTATCACTTTACCTGCCAGATGAGAAAATGGGCTGAAAATCCCATAGACTTATATTTAAGAAGCTTTATCTAGAGAGCAAATATCACAGACCTGATGTGAGAAACAGCAAGCACCTAGCAACCACCAGCACACCCTAGCAACTGCATAAAACCCACCAGAAGAGCTTAACAAGTGCCGTTGGTGACACATTTAACACAGGCAAACACGTCTCAGAGGACACAGCAAAAAAAAACTGCCTATCGTCATGACAACGTGAGAATTTAGGGATGCTCCGATGTGGATATATTATTTTGTTCTTGCACATTGTTGAAAACAGTTACCAGTAATTAAAATGTTTTGATTAATTACATTTTCTGTATTTTAGGAAAACTTATTTGCATGCAAAGCAGAGAGAAAAACGGTTCACAAGTGAGACAGAAAGTTAAAGGATGAGACACTGACAGAAATTAATTAAAACAACATTTAACAAATCAAATAAATGTGCCATCGTCTCAGTCTTAAAAACGTCAACCACGACTATTTACAAAACTGATGCACATTTCACTTTCTTAAAAATGTCAAAATCCCATCGGCTGCATTTTGTTAATTCTACTTTTTAAACCTTTCAAGGCTCATGAATATTAATTAATGTTAACTTAACAACATGGTACTCTAGGCAGGTCACTCAGTAGTGTCAGCTAATTATAATAATGTCCTAATAAATATTCATGAGTCAAGCCACCACACCTCATGACATCACAAACATCGCAATCGTCCACTTGTCCTGGTACTACAGTGAAAACTAAGCTACATAAAGTCAGAGGGACGTACCGTGGCTGTTACAGCGTGAGGTCTCCACCAGCCTGTTGTCTTGATCGTAGCACACCATGGCCTGGTAACGGTAGCCCTGCCCGCACTCCTTAACATCTCCCTGAATCTTCACGCCCAAAGCGCTTTCCACACGGCCCTCGGGCAGGATGCAGTCGGACCAGTTCCCCACCGGCTGGGCGTTGTATTTGTCACAGGGGCAGTACTGAGTCTCGCTCAGCGGGTACATCTGGCTGTTCTTACATTTATCCTTCTTCTTGCTTTTTCCTGTAATCACAAGACATGTTGATCACGGCACTAATTAAACGCACTGATGAGTGAGTCATGAGGACCGCGGTCACCTCCGCACCTCCCACCTGCCTGTGACTCACCACATCTGCCCACGGTTGGACACGGCACCAGTCATACCTTGTGTTAGACATACTGTATATAATTCAATATAAAAATATATGCAACGTGAAATGAATCAACATTGTTAATGTCATCTGTTTATGATTTGACAAATGATTATGTAATGTTTATGACATAAATGTGACATGCATTGGATTAAGAAGACTACAGCCAATATAGATGCACTGACAAGCAAAATATGTGCATATACTTTATGCAAACACACAGGGATGGATAGACAGGTAGAAACACAGACAGGCAGGCACACAGACAGACAGACAGACAAGCAAACAGACAAGCAAACAGACAGACAGGCAGACAGACAGACATGTGTATTTGTGTGTGTGTATTTGTGTGTGTGTGTGTGTGTCTGCGCGTCTGCAGGGAGACATGCACATATGCAGTGTGTTTGCATGAGTCTGAGACTGAACATGTTCACGAGCCCATCAGCAGTCAGACCCTCCTGGCATTCATCAACGGCTGTCTGGATGAAATGATGGCAGACTGATGGCCTGCTCATAATCTTCTCTTTATAAGAATCAAACTGGCTTTTACCAGTATGTCACACCACCCAACCACTACTCCCCACACACAAACCAGTGTTACAAAACCATATGTCTTCATTACCGATGAGAGCTCTCCTCCGCGTACGAACCCCCACACAGTCCGAGGTGCAGGGAGAGAACCTGGACCAGTTGGTGAGTTGGCAGTCGTCTTTGCAGGGTAACTGGCAGGGCTGACTTACGGTGGGCATACTGCTGGCAAACTTCAGACACTGAACCACATCTGCCACTGTCCCATTCAGATGCCTGCAGGAGATAGCTGCAGATCACACACACACGCACGCACACAAACACACGCACACAAACACACACACATGTGTACACCCACGCACAAACACACACGCAGAGGTGAGATTCAACAATACTGCAGATTACAGAGAGGATGTGGCAACGTGCCGGAAAGGTTCAGGCTAACAGCAGTTGTTTATTTATAGGACAGAAAAGCAGGACAGAATCACAGTCTTCACTTTGATCAGTCACTTTATTAAAGGGAAATGATGTATTAAGTGAAAGTGACGTGTTTGTCAGATATGGTAATCCATACTTGAAAATGTGACCTCTGCATTTAACCCACACCAGTGAGTAGTGAACACACACACACAAACACACACACACACACACACACACACACACACACACACACACCTGGAGCAGTGGGCAGCTATGACTGCACATCTAAAAATTATTTGCCAATTTAAATGTCAAACAGCAAATATTTGAGAAGAAACAAGAACAATACACACACACCGAATGAATCGGTTTGAATCTTAAATTGTATTCTAAGCAGATCTCAGGTCAGATCAGGTGAAAATCAGTTGTTGCTGGACAGTTATACAGACACACTGGCATGTGGACACTGTAGCTACTTTCACAGAGTCCCTGTGCGGTGAATTCTGCTCCACACACAGTTGTAGGTGCCGATGTACCTCGTGTTTGGACTCCAGCTCCGCAGTTCTCCTGCCCTCCTTTACCGTCTCTGCGGATGCTCCAGGGGACTAGCTGACATTTGCGCCACTTGTGTGTTTTCCACCTGCGATTTTCGGGTCATTGAAGTGTTTAGTTTACACACTGTAAATTCTAATAAGCTGACTCGATTTTATAAAGAAAAATCCAAAACATGTTCCTGGATAATCCGTTTTCTATTTTCAATCACGGTGCAGAACCCGAAGCGAGTTGTTATTTTTGATGCATAGCTGCGAGTTATGCCTAACAGCTCAGACGTGACTATATTTACAAAATGGCACGGCAAACATTACTTAAACAGAAAACTAAAACTTGGAAAAACAGCACTGCTGAGTGCAAAGATGGTCCTTGTGTCGCATTCATTCAAAGCAACTTATGTGGCCTGATTCGAACCCACAACCTTTTAACACAATGCTCTACCTGTTGAGCTACAGGAACAGGTAAAAGTGTGTTACCTGTAACCTGGGCAGACAGATGGAGTCCCACAGTCTTTCTCTTCATAAAGGACATCTGGACATTCCTGACCCCCATTGGCTGGCATCTGGATGACCACTCGATATCGAGACTGTTTATTCTTCTGTTCATCCACACCTGATGATTAAAACGCTCAGATTACAATTCAACTGCACTGTATTGTGCATGGTACATTTTTTCAGTATATGCATAACAGACAGACAGACAGACAGATACCTGCTTCACAAGACGTCGGGCACTGTGTCCACTCACTGAAGGGTGTCACTATACAGTCTCTCTTACAGGGTAACAGACAGGGTCTGACGGACTCGGGTCGAGGTGCCTCTGGACATCTAAGAGAAATAACAGACTGTTGAAATGCATTAAGAAAACATCTTGGGATTTCTGCACATAAAAGTAGGTAGATGCAGAACCCAGGGACATACAAACATACTCTCTGTATGTTCCTGGGTCTGGCCCCGCCCAAGTGGGGTGACATCATCAGACTGACATCATCAGAGAAGGTCTGCCGTCCCAAAGGGAGTATGAGGGCACGTGAGTTTAAAAAAATGACATGCACAGATTTATTAATAATAAACGCTGCAGTATTCCACAATAAAAATAAGAACAGTGTATTTGATTTCATGGTAACTTTAACAAACTGAAAGTCTAAAAACACTATTGGCAGCAAATACACATGCCAGCGATGACTCAACTACAGAAACATGAGATAAAGAGACTTGGCATTACGGATTACAGCAGAATCCTTGCTGAGTTTGGCTCCGTTGCGTTTGTAGCACAACAATGCCTCTTTTCAATCTTATTTTTCATGCTCCACGGTTGCATTACAAGGCAGGCGGGCAGATAAGGCCCCACATCCCGTTACAGTATTCAGTTATCATGTAATGATCTTCTTTAATCACCATTACAGCCCCTCACAATTTATGTTTGGGGGTTAGTTTTAATCTGCTCCTGTATTTTAAGCACTGCTCCAGCTCGCCTGAATCCCTCTGGATAAACAGGGATGCAACAGTTCGGTAGAGGGACATTCAGTAATCTGATCTTTGATCCAATCCTCCACGCACGGCATTCTGGGAAGGGAGCCGCCATGTGCTCCATGTTTCATGAGTCGTGAAGTTGCAAAGCTGCCTCAATAAAAATAAAGCAATGGCTCTGTGAGGCAGATTTATCCGTAATACCAACGGAAGCAGTAAATCCTGCCAAGGAGACAAATCCGGTTTGGGTGTGTGGGCTCTCCAGGAGATTGGGTAAATTTCTGACAGAGAATTAACAAAAGTCCAAGCCAGGCAATGGCTCATTTAGATGATATTCTCAAGAATTTAAATGAAGGATGTTTCCTCGGGCTGTTCTTACCTGCTACGACTGGTTAGGAAAGTTAATAAGCAATATTCTTCTGCTCTGTGAGGGAACAGAGGATGGAAATGACTCATGGAAAACTAAAACAGACTACTACACACGTTACTGTTGCAAACGGAAATGATTAAACTGAACCAGGGCTAGCAAACGTCCCAAAAGCATCATTAAAAACAGTTCATACATTTAACTGCGAGGCAGAATAAATGCCCTCTCGCAGTTGTCATTATTTTTCAATTAGGATTAAATGTCATCTGTGGTGATGTAAAGTGAGGGATCACATTTCCTTTGGTTTCGCCAAAGCAGTTCATTAGAGCTGAGAAACTATTATATATATGATTTGTGCATCGTTAATCACTTCTAATAGGATAATCTGTTAAAATTGAATTTGTTTGGTTTGATAAGAAGTGTGGGCATAATAAAAGCATTCTTAAAGGGACAGTTTACTAAAAAATGAAACTTCTGTTATCATTTACTCCCACTAATGTTGTTCCAGACCTGCCAAATGAATAAATGTAAGTGTAAATGGTTCTTTCTTTACTCTATGGAACACAGAGAAATCATGACACAATCATACAATAAAAGTGGCTGAGGCTGTCAGTCCTTACAGGCAGGGTAGAACTGTTTTTCAGCAAAATAAGGCTTTGCAAAGTGTCTAGCAATTAAAGTTACACTTTTTGGGTGGCACCTGTCCATTTTTTTTGTTATGCTGGTTCGAAGTCTCTTCACATCCTGATAGCAATCACTAAGCAAAATGGTCTAAAAATATTTATATAAATATTCATTTTCTGTGGAAGACACAGGATCATAAAATGTTCATCCAATCATTGTATTCGGCCCAAATGCAATGACAGGATGTCCTGCTTGCCTGTCAAACTACGTGTGCGTTTACGTATTGGAGGAGGCGTGGCTTTGGAGAGCGTTCTGAAAGGTGGGCGGGATCTTACGCTTTCAAAGCTAGTGTACTGTTGGTAGCCTCTCCAAAACTGTCTGCCCCACCTTTAACATTCTGCATAACAGCTTGTTTTGTTTTCCACAAGAGAAACAAAGTAATTCAGGTTTGGAACAACATAAGAGTAAATTATGACAGAACTTTCATTTGTTGTTGCGCTAACAAATTTGTCAGAGCTGTAGCCATAGTGCCTATAAGGCAAGTCAGTTATTTTGATGGCCATCACGGCAACGCCTCAGGGTAGCTGCTTTGCATGCAGGTACATCTCCTGTCTACATGAATAAGGACAAACCAAAACCTGCTAAACTTTTAATAAATATCATGTTTTACTAACAAATTTTATTGCTTTATTTAACTGCTTTGACATATGACAAAAATTGTTGTAATCAAAAAGGCTTTAACCTAATTTGTCTTTAACGTAGTTCTGACAAATCTGTCTCATCAAATAAAGCAAATGTAAAGTCACATAACGAAGTTATATATAACGTTTTTGCAACCCCCCTCACCCCCTTCTTGTTTCCTTCTGCTTTCTTAACAATATAAATGACACAAAAATCCTTCAAAAGCTTCTCAGACTGTCAGAGAGTGTAACAGCAGTTGTCAGTTAGTGTGAGAAGCATCAAATGTCTCACAGCTTCAACATCTCTGCTTGGGTGGTCGCGATTCTTCTCACTCTGACACCATGAATGACACAAAGTTGCTCTGGGCATGAAACACCTGCAGAAGACAGCTCAACGTGATCTCAGCCTGTCTCAGACCTGGACCAAATCATGACATCTGGATGATTTATTGGAAGCAGGTGTAGATGAGATGTTTAAAAGGTTGGAGCGAAGCCTCAACTTGAGATTTCTCTTTAGTTCACATTTCATGTTTTGGAATTGATGAAAATTATTTTCATGTTTGAAGTTCAAACCTAAACAAACCCTCCCTTCACTGCTCCACCCTCAAAATAATGAACATGCTATGTCAACGACTGGTGTACAAGCCCCCTATTGCTGATTGGCTACAAGTGTGTTATGGTGTTGTGCTGATTGGTCCGATCCACTTCTTTCTTCTATTTAAACAGCCAGGACTATGTGCAAATATTTTTCAAAACACACACACACGCACACACATACGCACACACATACGCACACACACGTAGAACAGACATCTGGCAAATATTCACAAAATTGTTTGTTTGCAGTTAACTTAAATTTTTAACAGTGTTTTGTCAGAAATTGCTTACTGCACCTTTAGAACACACTCCTTGTCTTAAAGTATTATTCCAAACAAAAAATGGTTAATTTCTTCAAATCTAAAACAACTTGAGTTTTGGTTGACATTACCAATGCTTAACCACTGAGCTTTAACCACTACACCACACCCCATGCAACTTAATCCAGCCCCTCAAGAATGAAACAAAAACAAATTTCTAGTCCTTCTGTGGTAATAACAGAGGAGAAAAGCAATACCCCGGTTTTACACAGCTTAAATTTGTCTATGCCAAAAACGTGTGGTTATTGTTTACAGAAAGGACCTGTCAGGGAATAATGCCTAACTGCTCAGTGATGTATTTTTGTAGGGGGGTTGTTTATGCGAAGTATCGAGGGTCTTCTCATCTTGCTGTGATTAAATTGCATTAAAGAATCAAAGCCACTTAATTACTGCCATTATCATCAATAGAAAATTAGCAGGGTCTGAAAATGACTGAGTTAATTAGCCTGTTTGTGACTTTGTGTTCAGCATTCAGCTGTGTCGACTGCCTGCAGTAGAATGATATGGTGTGTAAGTACAGACATCTGTAGAGCAATCTGCCACTCAAACACAAGCACAGCCCATCTTCATCTCAACAATTCCTCATCACTGTTTACTCTACACTGAGGACGAACACAATCCATATATGCCGACATTTTAAGATTATTTTCAAACTGAGGTTCTCAACTCTGGTCCTCAAGGTCCTGCAGAATTTACATCCAACCCTGATCAAACTCACTTTCTAGTAATCCTAAACACAAGATTAGCTTGTTTAGGTGAGTTTGACCAGGGCTGCATGAGGGCCAGAGCTAACAGCCTGTTTTATAGTATCATAAAGATGATTTTTATAAAACAAAAGTCATTTTACATAAATCACAATAGTTTTTTTTTTTTGCTGGAAATGTTTTCTATTTTTATATATAACCATATAAAAATAGTTTTGGTTAATATAATGAATTAAATACAAATACATCGATTTGACTGTTTAAAGTCTTTTATTTCAACACTTTTTCCATAATATAAAGTTTTTTTGCACTGATGCCAGATTTTTTTATTCATTTGTTATTTTCTTTTATATTTCACACGTGACAGACAGAATATAAATATAATGTTCATAAATATAAAAACATTTTAATTTCATCAAAAAATGTGATTTATGTAAAATAAATTGAAGAAACAAAGCTTTGCAAAGCGTCTAGAATTGCACCTACTTTTTGGGCGGCACCTGTCCCACGTTGACTTTAACGCAGATGACCTTGCGTGTCTGCACTCCCATGGCGCAGGTGGATTTGTCTGAGCTGGAGGAGGTGTTGGGGGCAGACGCGCTGCTGTCCTCCACACACTGACCCCAGGGGCCGGCCTGCCAGTGATAGACGATGCAGGGATGCTCATTACAGTTCCTCACCTCCTGCAGGGAGCTGCTGTTCGGACAGCTGGAGCCTCCTGCAGGACAGGAGCATGCATCAGTCCAAAACTGCACCACACACATGTATAAAACGTTAAAAACATTCTACTAACGTTGTTTTATTAACGTTCTATGCCAAACGTTTTTGATATCCTTGAGAGAACGTTTTGAGAATGTTCCTTGTTAGCTGGAAGATCAAATATGAGAAACAAAGACCAGAAACAAGGTGAGCTTGTTTTGGTGTGACAGACAAGCTGATTTAAACTACAGTTAATTAAAATGACCAATTCATTTAAACTATGTTGCTTCATCTGTAAATAAAAGTGTTGTTATTTCTGTACAGTTTCTGGTCTTAATCTGAATGCGCTGTGACATGCCCCTTGTGTCCAGTGTACATTAATTTCACATTAACAGCACCAGAACCCTGAGGAACATGAGAAATCTCTCCTCTCATCCGCTTGTTTTCTTCTTCTTTCAGTAAAACAGGTCAAGTGTTAATTTCCCACAATCTCAACATAAACGTCTCCAGCCGCTTAAACTTCTTCTAAATGGATAGAGATGAAACACTTCACATAATTGCCTCCTAATTCCTCACAAGTGGCATATAGTCAATGTATCTGCTGCAGAGGCTAAATAACTGCTGACATTTACACGACAGAACTGCCCAACACACCGGTGAATCAAAGCATTCTCAATCTGAGAGGTGGTCACAACATTTCCCCAACGTTTCCAATAAGCAACTAAAACATTAAAAGTGTGGTTTTGAATGTTCTAGGCACGTTCAAAACATCCAGTTACAGACACTGTCTAAATGTTACTGCTTGTTATGAACATTATTCAAACATGTCTTTAATTCGGTAACCTTTTTAAAATGTTCCACTAACAATTTATGAATAACACTTTTGATATATATATATATCAAAAGTGTTATTCATAAATTGTTAGAGGAACGTAATAGATATATATATATGATACAGAATGTTAAAAAAGTTTGATAACTTTTGAGAGAACTTTTAGAGAAACGTTAGCCAATGTTCTGAGAACGTTCCCTGTTAGCTGGGATATCTCCCAGCCTTCTGCTTTAAATGACAGGTGCAGTATTAAACCTTCTGACTCAGAAAGCTGAATCCATTTTAGAGCATATTGAGTTTATACTGGACACGTTATAATTGAAGAGTTGATAGCTAACAATGGAGCTGTGTCTATGTCTAACCCTGGGTTAATATCTATTTAAACCTTGGGTTAACCTTGGGTTAACCTTGGGTTAAGCAATACTTCACACTCACCATTTTTAAAGAGGGTTAGCAGGTTTAACCCTGGCTTCTTCTGCAAAGCTAACGCTAAATTAAGGTGCTAATGTATGGGCGATTCTTCAGGCAAATAAAGAAAAACTGAAACTTTACGGTGTTGTCTCACTGAAAGAACACTGAATTGCAGAAGACAGTTTGCTTCTCTGTAAAGCTTGCGTGAAATCCACTTGAGTATCTAGAAACATCTGGGTTTACATACTTCTCATGTATAAAGTATTTTTCAGGTCTTATGCAACGTGCTCCGGTGGTTTCAGCAGAGCTGAAGAGGACAGTGTCTATATTCCTATTGATGTTTACAGTATGAATCTCATTACTCTCTTGACTTACTCCCAGATCAACTCGGACATGCATTATGCAAAAGGTCTTGGCGCTTGAATGTCTTCCCAGCTAGGTTGCAAGAACATTTCCCTAAAGTTTCCATTAAGTAACAAAAACATTATCTTTGTGACACATATATTCAATATATAATGTTTCTAAGTTCTACTAACGTTACTGCAAGAATGTTTTTGATGACTTTAAAATAACTTTTTGAGAACATTAGCCAATGTTATGAAAACGTTTCCTGTTAGCTGGGTGCATTTGGCATCTCTAACGTCAGAAGCCAGGCAAATGTCTCACAAGAAAACACAGAAAGATCTACTCAAAGAAAGATGAAGATATCTGCCTACCAAGAGTCTTCAACTGAAGACACGTCCAAAGAGCAAGTTCATTTCAAGTTCATCTGAATTCTCAGTTTTATCTTGTTTATTCTTTGTGGATGCAATATTACATGTGTTAACAAGCGGCTGAGAAAAACTCAGGAGCCTATTAAACCATAAACCTGCACAACCACGATCTATTTATCTACAGCAAACAGACAGAAATCTACACACTGCACACAACAGCTGAGAAGAAGAAAGCAAATATACCATAAAGCTCTGGAAACTTTGGAACCCTTGTAAGACCTTGAGATGAAGCAAATGTTATTGACATCTCTGCATACATTTTTACACATGAGCACCAATGGTAACATCCAAATATCTCAGCAAATACTAGACTAGTTCCAAACACATTTAAATGACAGATTTAATGGTCTCTTCAAACCATGCAAACAAACCTAAAAGGGTTTCTAGAGAAAATTACTCTACAGGGTGTGAAAGACAAGACGTTTCCACACATTACCCTCCATAACTGTTATCCATGCCACTACCATTGATGTCACTGTGGAGAAAAACACAAGGACAGTCGGCTACAGACTCTAAAAGGTTTATGGCGAAACCATTTCAATGTGAAATGTAAAATTCATTCTGTTTATTTTCCTGTTGCACATTCTGATCCATGATCTGTTTGGTATCTTCCTGGTTTTGCACACTAATGAAGCACATTTTACACCATATATGTCTTAAAAATCCTCTCACTTAGAAATATATAAGATTACGTAACTAAAATGGGTTGTGAATGACGTTTCACACTGAATTTAGCACCGTCGTCAATAGCTCACTGGAGTAAATTTGTGTTTAAACCTTGTTGGAACAGATAAAGTGGATTTATGAGATTTGGAACACTTGTGATGATGTCACAGAAAATCACTGTGGGAGTGAGCAATTATCCCTCAGACTTGCAGACAGTTTTAGGTTGAGAAATGTCTCAACAAGAGTCTTGCCTTGACAGTTTCCTGTCAAAGGCTAATCTTATGCACAGCACGCCTCAGAAAATGACAAGGATTTGGCAAATCAGCTTAATGGCCCCAAGAAGAACATGGACTCTTAAGACATTTAAAAATGTCTGAATGTCATCATAATAGATAACAAATTATCAAACATTGTGACTCTTGATGACTTAGCTGCATTGCATAATGTTTGACTCTCTACCGCCACCTCTGTTTGAAACATAAAACATCACGTTACATAGTTGTTCCAGGAGTTATTTTCCTAACATGGATGATGGTTAAATTCTAATCAAACTGCAGCTTTTAATCAAACTGCAGAATCATTCATTTGGCAGAATTCATTAATTCATTTGGCAGAAGCTTTTATCCAAAGCGACTTACAGTGAATTCAATGTATACATTTTTTTTTTATCAGTACTTGTATTCCCTGGGATCGAACCCACAACCTTTGTGCTGCTAACGCAATGCTCTACCAGCTGAGCTACAGTTCAGCTACATTTGCAAGTTTCTAAATGATAATTTTCAAAATAGCAGATAAACTGTAACATGCACACGGGCAGGAACCCATGTGAGGCTTCTGTTACCTTCTCCTGCATTGTAAGCCAGTATAGCTCGAGTTCTCATCTGTTTGCCCTCTGCGGTTTTGCTGGAGCAGGTCTGAGAGCAGGTGGACCATTCAGTCCAGAGGCTGAGGGCGCAGTCTTTGGGACAGGGGACTGTACAGGCCACAGGTTCAGGATAGACAGCCTCCACACACATCTCTCTCTCCACCTCCTCACCTGACGCAAAACACAGCATCAACATTACAACTGTACACAACATCATAAAGATGCCGTAGGGGAAAGACATGACACTCCATGTTAAATTGTAAATACAGATGTTGCTAGGAACTATATGGCAATTTAGGCTAAATTTATAAACAGGTTAAAAGAAGATTTTATTGCACTTCGTAATACGTCTGTACTACCCATGACTGCTATTTTTAAACAATGATATCTTACAAACATTAGAAAGCAACAAAACTAACAGCCAGAAATGTATAAATGGTGTCAGCGTGTTGCATGTGGCACCATTTGGCGTCAAGTACAGTTTTTTTTAAAAGAGTTCTCCTGATCTTTTACACCCAGCCAGAAGATGAGCGTATCAGCTTGGTTTTGGCTTTAGCACAGGGACTTGGCAAGGAAGAAGAAACACTATCTGCCGGAGCAGTGAACCACAAACACCCAATAAATATTTCCATCAAACACAGCAACTCTCCAAGTTTTCCCTGTCGCAGACAGCGATACAATATTTACATCGATCTGTGTCAGGTGTCTGGCCATTTGTGAAGCAATCTTGCAAGAGCCTCTCTCTCTCTCTTGAGAAGATAGTTGAGTTGAGCAGATGTCAAGTCTGCCTGTAAAAAACAACTAGCAGATCAATTTTAATCAGTGAATGATGGAATCGATCTGTTTCGCTATAAGGCCACAGTAGACACAGCTAACAGGGAACGTTCTCAGAACGTTGGCTGATGTTCTTTTAAAGTTCTCTTAGTTATCAAAAACATTATTTTTTTAACGTTATATATTTTGTATGTATCAAAAATGTTATTTTTAATTTGAAAGTCCTAGAACTTTCAAAATAAAATTTTTAATGTGTTTGTTACTTAATGAGAACGCTAGGGAAATGTTCTTACAACCTAAAATGGTTAGCTGGGGAGGCATTAGATTCCTCACACAGCAGATGCTGTAGAACATTATTGTTTTATAGATGTCATAACACTGATTTAGAATGAGCGTGGTCACATGACTGTCATTTCCCGAAAACAACAGATGCTTTCTTGTAGAACTGCTGATGGCTTGTCGTTTCAGACTCTCAAATGTTTGTTTAATACATAAGAGCCAAATAAGGTAGAATTGTGACTGTTCACTGACTCCAAACACATCAGCATTTCCCGGAAGTGTCCAATGTTACTGTAAGTGTAAACTGTCTTCTGGCTCTGGTTAGATGTATATTACACACAAATATACATATATACATGCATATATACGTATATATACAACAACGTAAAAAAAAACTAATATAATGTTACTACTATAAAGAATGTTTTTTGATAACTTTGAGATAATGTTTAGAGAATGATACCCTACAACGTTCCCTGTTAGCTGGGTAATCAGCATATAATGTAATAAATTCAATGTACAGATTTCAGTTTTACTATATTTTGAATGACTGTGAATTTTGCCCAGTGGAAACACTGATGGAAGGGAACCATGTCACAGGCTGGTACTAAAGAGCAAGAAAAATACGAGAACAAAGATCAGGTGTAAAAGACATCTTTACTCTGTCTAATATATTTGAGTGTCTCTCCAGGAGTCGCTGAGATTGTCTTTATTGAACGGCTTCAGGACAGGATCACCATTAGCAATGTGTTTACACTCCTCTGCAGGAAAACGTTCCGGTCACGGCACACAGGCTGAGAGACGAGATACGGCTGCACTCTTCCAGGATACTGTTTGAATTCCCAGAGTCTAATTACCGGATTCAAAATCAATCTTACTTTTTAAAGAGATCCGGCACAGAAGCTGACAGAACACAAGTCAGAATTCTCTGGCCTGGCAGTGCAGCCGTTTGGCGAGCCCCATGCAAAAGATTATTTCTGCATTTCTGGAACGAGACCAGCTGCAGTTTTCGAAAGGCTTTTTACACTAACCCATGATATCATTTGACAAGCGCAATTTTCTTTCCTGTGTCGATGTATTGCAGGATGAGTCATCCGGAATGGCAATATTTTTGCTCCATTTTCCCGGAAAACGTTTAGGAGTACACTAGAGACACACTCTAATATTGATTTCTTGGGGTTTTTAAACCCTGGATAAAAGCCAGTTTTAACCCTGGGTTAAGCAACGTTTACACTTATTAAATCTGAAAGGCGCTAACTCTGAATTGCCAAACATGTATGAGGTGCTAGAATGTTAACAAAACGTTTAGCAACAAACAACCAATCATAAACAGCCTCGTGAAACAGCCTACCTTCACTGCTGACACAGCGAACCTGTGGGATCTGAGTTCCCTCTCCACAGTCCATATCATCATTAGGAACACACTCCCCCAGCCTGACCAGCTGCCAGGTAAAACAGCTGGGAACGTCGCACGGGACGGCCTCCACCAGGTGAGGACAGCTCCCCTCGCCACCCGTGGGGTTATTAGTAATTTTCCGCCGTCTAAACTTAAAACCTGCAAATAAACGTGACAGAAAACACCCACAAAACTGAATTGCCTCCATATTTACTGTGTAATTTGTCACACTGAATACTATATGAATCAGTAAATTAGATGAAAAAGCAATAAAACAAGTTACTACTGTCATTTAATGTTGTGATGATGTGTCAGTGTTGTCATCATAAGTGATGATTAGGTTAATTGTCTTGAGCCACTGCAATTATATTTGAACGTTGGTCCCAGCGTCATTTTTTGGAGATGTATTATGTCTTTAAATGATGTCTGTTTAAGGTTGATTTTTACATGGCCAGAACACCATACAAATATAAGAAATTATATTTGGAATGAAGGAAATTAGGCATTTGTTGTACTGCCTTTATGCTGTTTTACACACAATTAAACATTGTTCATAAAAAGAAATAATGATTCTTGCTTTAAAGAATTACTATGAAGAGAAAAAAACGTACAGTACAGTAAAATGTGCAGACATACTATGCTACAGACAAGCTGAGGGGTCATAAAAATACCATAATTCTGTCATTACAATGTAAAAAAAACTTTTTTAATTTAATTGTATTCTGTAAAATACAAAATTGTTGTAAATATAGTTTACTTTCTTTCTTTTCTTTCTACATAATATGAAAATAATCTGAGGTTTATCAAATCTAGTTTGTTTACACACACACAACACACACACAGACACACACACACACACACAGAGACAAAACTGCTGCTACTAATCTATGCTGAAATGGGCTACAGCCATGTTTACCTTTCTTTACAACACGTTCATCACAGTTCTCAAAGGTGCAGGGCCCCCAGGCTCCCCACGGGGACACTTCACACTCCACAGGGCAGGGGATGTGACACAGCTGTGTGGTACTTAAAGTGGATGGCATGCACAGACGACTGTCCACGGGCTGTGACGCTATAATGCAAACACATGTATTAAAACACAGCCCCACATGGGGAGGACACATGGAAAACAATTAGATTTACACCACAGGAGACAACAAATAGCAGCATTAAACACGCTTCAAAAACCTCTATCTGTTCCCTGTTGAATCACATCTGAGAGAAACAGATCATCTAAAAACCACGAGTCCCTCACGGAACCTGAGTCCCACACGGAACCTGAGTCCCACACGGAACCTGAGTCCCACACGGAACCTACACCCACAGAACCAGATTTCCACCATCTTCATGCAATCTCAGCTGACACGGACAAAGTTCCTCACACTGCAAGAATTTAAAAGTTCTCCAAACCATCACAGGACAAACAATTTCCTATGATTTCAAATGTTCTTTTATCTGTTTTCATTAACATTTTATCATTACCAATTATTAGCATTTCTTTATAGACACTGTTACTTTACACTTTACTTTATAAGAAGACTGTTCATACAATTTTTAATTTAACCTAATTTAATTAAATTAACAAAATTAACGTTCCACTAACAACTTAAGAATAACGTTTTTGATATACAGTATATGATACATAACGTTCAAAAAGTTCTACTAATATTATGTTTTTAATAACTTTGACAGAACCTTTAATAGAACGTTAGCCAACATTCTGAAAACGTTTGATTTTAGTCAACTTAATAATGTTTCCGGCTATCAATAGGATTGTTTTACATTCCACAGAATTCCATGGAAAATTTTCACAAAAAAACACAGAAGGTTTGCAGATTTGGTCTAGTCCTGAGAGACATGATGATTAGAGATTGATTTCTACTGGAACTATAAAACACAAACTCTAAAACAGCCACAACAGCAGTGCATTAATGTTTAACAGGATTTTCCTGCGCTAGAAGCCGTCATGTCAAACTCAAGACTGACACAAGTGTTTTGACTTCAGTGAGGTAAACTCTTTCAGTAGAGCACTGGAGTGCTGACAGCTGGTGTGAGCTCTGCTCTCTGGAGATCTACCTAGTTAACAATTTTAGTTTGTAGAAACGTCTCCCTAATGTTTCCATAACATAAAAACATTTTTAAAAATGTATTTTAAAAGTTCTAGGAACATTTGTTTTTATGCTATTGCTTGGTTCGAAGAACGTTATTCAAGCATTTAATTCTGTAACTTTTTAAACACGTAACACTAACTTCTTAAGAACAACATTTTTGATATTATATATATAAATTAAAAATAATTCTACTACAGTTCTACTACAGAACATTTCTGGTATCTTCAAAAGAACTTAAGAATACATTAGAAAACATTAGCCAACGTTCTGAGAACATCCCCTGTTAGCCAGGTTCTGACCTTCAGGAGATAACTGATGGAACAACAGTTTCTGTGAGAAACAGTTACTGCATGTTCCTGAAATAAACAGTGAGGTGGCGTTCAGCATAATGTCCCATCGTTTAGTTAACACAACACCGCACAGGTTGTCCTTGTTTATGTGGCAGATGGTTCAGACCTTCTGCACAAACTTTCTGTCTAATCAAAGTCTGCGGTCGATGCCTGCTCAGATAAACTCAGGTGCACTGAGTTATGAATCGTTTTGGACCACAGCCCTTCTCTCGGGGGGGCTATCTGAGAAATATCTCAACACAAGAAATGTAACTTTATTTGTCTTTATAAACCATTTCATGAGGTTTCTCAGACATGTTCTGCAAATCCCATTGTAAACATTAAAGCAGAAAAATGCAAGTAGGCGTGTCTTGTGTAAAAACACCCACAAGCTGTTTGCATTTTCACTTTCTAATACATATAAAAAAGTTGCTTTTCATTTGAGGGAGTGTGTTCAGTAATTACTGTCAGAGGGACCATCACTACCAATCAATCTCTGTCAGATGCCGGTCTCAGAGCGTTGAGTAAAACTCACAGGACTGCTTCAGTGTCTACAGCTGTAATGAGCTCTCTGTGGACACACACCGCAACAAAAATACAGAAAAATAAACAGACAGGAAACTAAGTATGTAAACACGCCTCAGGCACGAGGATCTGATATAACGCGAACGTTAAGTCAAAAACAACACGAAAGAAATGAAGCGGCCTGAAACTAAATTGAATTCAAATTAATAGAATGGGATTTTTAAAGAATTTGTTCAGAATTTGTTCAACATAATGCCACATCTCTGACTATCACAAACCCACTGAAACAGCGAGATGTTTTGAAATGTTTGCCTCTGGATATTTAACTACTGGGCTTCCATGAATAAATGTATTTACTGCAAAAGCATTTTCAATTTGTTTACACATCATGCCGCACATGTAGTACATAGAGATTAAAAAATAAACCTAAAATATTAATTTGAAGGTCATGAGGGGTTGAAGCTCTTACCTGAGATCTCAAAGCTGATGGAGAGGAGAGGAGGGGCACTAGGTGTCTGGCCGTTCACAGACTGGCCGTCTACAAAACAGACAAACACCAAACTCTAACAAACTATTCCTACAACAGCAGTACTGTTCTACAAGCAAACACAAGTACATCACCACAAACTCCATACTGTAACTATTTCCAGACTATCAGAGATTAAAACAGAAACATTATTACAACCTAAAATTGTCAGCAGGGTGAAAGGTTCTCCTATGACATCATAAGGAGTTTAAACAGCTTCTCCATCAGGCTGTGAAATCATTTTTGGAACCTTAATTTTTAGGAGCGCATGGCAATCTGCAGGAAATAACATTCTGCTAGTGCAACGTCGCGTTTTTAATGGAAAACTTAAATGAGCATCACATCCAGATAGATTTAATGACGGTTAGATCACATCAAAGAATCATGAAGTTGAAAACTCCCAGCACGTCTCCCGCAGCACACGAATGCTCCAGCGCATTCTCCCTTGAACCTGCAGCCCCTGCGCTGGTGTATCTGCTGTCAGCGGAGCAGATTACCGCCCAGTGAAGCGAAACACTTCCTGCAGCATGCTGATAAGGACACAGATCTCCACCATACGCAGCTCTACCTTTCAATAGAGCTTCTTTAAGCGGCGCATTTCATGCGCTCATCTGCTCTAATGCGCGGGGACATGTGCGTTACGATAAGTTTCAATGTGCAGACGATGCAGTACCATCTAAGCATCAACAGAAGAAACGGGAAGGCTTGAGAAAAATAAGGTGGACCACTAATGGAGTAATGATGCATGTATATGAAGCATGCCAAGAAATGCTGATGCAATAAATACTGTAGAAAATTGCACGCATGTGGGTGGCACACTGGGATGGAGAAAGAGTATTAGTTATAGATTGTACACATGATGCAGTTGGTGTCTGAAAACTGTATGTAAGTTCTGCATCTAAGCTAATCTGCCCAGCTCCAGCGTTACTATATATTAAAGCTAAAACTAAGACAAACACGATTAATTTTGTCACCTAAAAACAAAATTTAAGAACTAAGGAATTGAAGCACATTCTAATTGTATCCAATGAGGTTTTGGACAATTATTGTTGATGCTGATAAAAATGTTCAAAATGTGCAAAATTCATTATAGGTGTGAATAACTCGATGTTCTGTTGAGTCCTCAGCAGGCAAGCTTCAAAAATGTGTTAAACAAAAATCTGTACCAAAAAATCTAAATTAAAAGATCATTAAAAGCACAAAGTGATTTTGAAGAAGCTAAACTAAGCAAAGCCTTTAGATTAAATAAATGATATTAAATCTGACAGTACAGTAGCTTAAACCACTCCAACCAAACTCAATAGCTTACAGATCTGGGCTGGAAATCAAAGGGTTGTGGGTTCAAACCCACATAGTCTTATCCATGAACTTCTCAAATATTATGTGTGCTGTAAATCACTTCGGTTACAGTAACTTAATTGACGTCTTACTGGAAGTAGTTACAGGCCATTTCATTAAACCATCCAAGACTTTCTGTGTCATGTTGATGTCTCTTGTGGTTAATCAATACAAATCGTATTACAGGGTCCCATACAGTACGTTGTGAATGTAGTACTTTACCTTGTTTGTCTTTATTGTTGTTGATGTACTTGAGTAGCTCAGCGTTGGCCTGGACGCAGTAAACCTCTCGGTTCTGAACACCTCCACTGCACAGCCCGGTCTGGTTGCCACGCCGACGGTCCTGTTGGCTGAGCAGCGTGTCAACGCGACACTCACTCCATTCTGTCGTCCGCCAGGCGTAACTAAAATTAATGTGAATAAAAGTCAGAGTATTACATTATAAATCTCTACTTTGGATCATTCATAATGTGTCCTTATAAATACTCATAACATGCGAAGGACATCAATACGTTTGTATTATTTTTTACTGTCTTGTATCTCGTATTTGTACGTAGCTTATGATAAAAGGATGGGTTCAAAATTATAATTGTTTGAACGCTTAAAAAAAGAAAAACAAACCACTAGGGTAAAACCCAACAACTAAAAGTCAATAGTTGAAAATAATGAAAATAATGACATTTTTGAATCCTCATGAGATTTTGACTCTCTGCTTCTGATTGGTTCATACACTGGGGAAGCTGCTCCTGATTGGTCATTTTGAGGAAAGGCCGCCCCCACACCTCATTCTAATTCTAATCTTAACCATTAGGAAATTACAGGGGAGTCATAATCTGGTGGGCAGTCCGTTTTTATATAGTGCAAATATACCTCATGTGTGACACTAACGCATGGAGACGTGCAGAGTTTTGTAATTAAAACGTGCTTTTTCCCCCGTTAATATTTGCATAAACTCCATCAATATTTAATAAAAAGAACTATTTTGGGGCAAGTCATGTATTTCAGACCAGAAAAAAAAACTCATTCTAAAGAGAGTTTTAGCCCTGGTTTATTCTACCAGTGGCAGGCAGCTGTTTAGCACTGTCGATAATGAGGACAAGACGACAGTTTCCCTGTGTTATTGAAGTATTTATCCCTTTGGATTTGCCACCAAAACTTTAAAGGCACTAAACGGCACTTGACTTTCACTGCTGTGAATACAAACAGCTCTCTGAAGGCCTGAGATGAGCAGCTATCACGCTGTTAAGTGAATGTGGGTGTGCGACATAAGCTGTAGTGTCCTTAAACAGTGTCTTTTACAGCTTGTGAATGCCTTTAAGAAGCAGAAATATTCCATCAGAAAGCTCTAGTTAACATCCAGATGTCCAGGTATTTTCTCTTTCTTATCTTTCAGGCTTCAAAGAGTTCTTTGTTATGGTTCACCGTAGACCCAAGTTTGTCTCAGACGCTTCTTTAAAGCTGCAATCAGACCAGACTTTTTTGGATACAGAATAAAATCAGTTATTGAGCAAGTGCATAACAGATAAATCTTCAAACCGGTTTCCTTATTTTACCCCGATTCATAACGTAAGCTTATAATAATTATTTACTATTTAAGCTGTCGGGTCCAGTTTCCCTGGGAAATGTCAGTTTGGCTTAATTTGGCTTCAATATCCATAGAAAAATGTTTAAATAATATATATTAATAAGATATTAATATTAATAAGATTTATAAATAAGTATATTTATGTTAAATATATACATAAACAGAGATGGTGACAGAGAGGTAAAAGTTTCAGACTGCAGCTTTTAAACAAGGCCTTAAAAGAAATAATTGTTGACACATAGAAAATAACCCTAAAAATAAGAAAACCCAAATAACTGTAAGAGTATTAAGCTACAAATAAATGCAGTTAGTACAGCTCAAATAATCTGGTCTCATTCTGATATCTGTTCTGAAACTAGAGAAGACATACTGTTTGTGCAATTACTTTATCTTTTTGCCTAACAAATCTGGGAAGCAAAAGCCTCCATTTATTTGCCTTGCTGTCTAAGAAGAAAGAATTAAGATAATAAAGAGACCTAATTTGTAATTTCTCCTTACTACAGGCAAATATTACTCCATAATGGCACCAATTTTTTTTGCATAAACAACAGTTATTTGCAAATACTGTCTTCTAACAGTCTTTAAGAAGTGTTGGGCCCTGCCATCAGCTGTTTAGACAGTCTTTCCCTCTCCAAACTATTGGTTGAGCCAGATGACATCAGATTATCAGACTAACAGCAGATCTTACAAACCACAGAGCGCTGACACTTCAAGTCAACCTACAAATGCCTTTCTTGTAGTTCCACATTAAACTGGGACAGGAGCAAGTATTTAAATAGAAAATAAAAGAACACAACTATTATTTTTGCGCTGTGTGTTTGTAGTACGTGGGCGACTCAGAGCTTGTGTCCTATGAGGACGTGCCAGTTCATGCCATCTGTGAGAGAATAAGATTAGAGCAGCTTCACAGAGCTCCTAAGATCACTTCCATTTGTCAGTGCTCCCCCTCTTGGCTCTGGACCGGCCCGATCCGTTTCTCTCTGGCTCCATATGCTGTTGTTCTGAGGCCGCTGACTCACACAGAGCGCAGGTCAAACTGCCTCCCAGCTGGCCTTCATCATCCACACAGACATTTCTCCATCCATGATCAGAGCAGAAAGCTTTGCAGTTTTAACATGCCGAGACGACACTTGTGTTCTAAAGGGCTGGTTTTATGTACTGGGCCATAAGAACAAATCTCTTTAACATCTCAGTTGTTTCTGCTAGAACACAATGAGATTAAATGGAGGGTTAAATAAGATTATAGCTGCATATCTGTAACTTTTTTGGGCTTAAAATAAACAAAAATCAGTTCAAGAATCAAGAACATAATCAGTGTTCAAAGCTGTCTCCTTATCTTACCCTGATTCACAACTGTAAGTTTATATTAATGCTTTATAATTTAAAACTGTCAGGTCGTTTTCATTTGACTTCAACATACATAATGATGGAAATTATGCAAAATAATCAACAAAATGTTTCAAACAGACACGGCGGTAGAGAGGCAAACGTTAGGAACTGCATTTATAACTGCTTTAAAGGTGACGTGATATCAAAAGACAGATAACAAAAAGAAACCATTTGTAGGATAAATTTCACAAAAAGTGCAAACCAGGTGTTACTTTTAAAACATTGTTCTTACAGTAAAACCAGATACAGCAATCAAAAACATCATGTTTCAGACAGTCAGATCTGAGATTTTCTGACCTATACTGTTTATATTATATGTATGTGTATATATATATATATATGTGTGTGTATTAATTCTGTGCTTGCTCTCCTAAACCATTTTAAAAGTAACACCTAAAATTACGTTAATACATAAATGAAACGTAACAGAGTTTCATTAAATCCTCTGAGCTATGAAAGAGTAACCTCAGAGCAACCTCAGAGCAACCTCAGAGAAAGCTCATTTATCACCTACTGAGATAACAGTACTGCCATATGACAAGACGAAATGAAATTGTTAAGTTTATATAACATAATACAATCACTCATATACAACCCACTGCTTTTCCAACAGAAACAAAACCAGGAAAATTAAAAGCACAATGATGCTTCCTGTCATTTATAAATACAAAATTATACAGATACAGTACAGTAAATACAGTACAGTACAGTAAATACAGTACAGCTTTCAAACGCAACACTTGCCAAGCATTAAATACATATAAGTCGATATACACATATCAAGACACAGAAGTTTGGAATGCTATATATAATGTATATATTTTATAATATTATAATGTCTACACGTACACAAACAGATCAAATATAAACCTCAAACACACTGCTACTCAAGCTTTTTGTAGAAACAGTAAGTTTCGTTACTTACGTGGCACAGGGTGGGATCCCGGACCCCTCAGGCTCACACGCTTGATGCTCCTCTAGCGGAGGACACTCGGCCCCGCCTCCAACAGGAAGTTGCATCAGCTGTCTGCTGCGGGATCGCGAGCCCTGAAGAACGCTGGTGTCGTGACACGTTTTGGAGCAGGAGCCCCACGAGCCCCATTCACTGATCACACAGTCTTTGTTCATCAGGCAGGACTGGTACGTTTCCGGAAGGCTCCAGTGGGGACACTGACTGATACGGATGAGAGATGCAGGGAGACTAGTTAGTTAAGATGACCAGATACTACTGATACAGATACAGTTAACAAAAGCATATTTGAAATGCACAAACAGAATAAAACGTAACCACGCGTTGTCGTAAATATCCAGTCAATAAGTGGGTCAGATCAGTGAAAAACAAAAAGAAATATCGGAAACCGCGCTGATATATAATTTAATGAGCCATTTGTCAACCTGTTTCAAATCTTAAGTATTTCTGTTTGATTCACTAACCAGCCAGTAGGAATGTGACTACACTGGGAGTTTGTGCTGGAAGTTTGTTTACTGTCTTTGCATTATTTAGTGACACCAAGCCTTCATATCTTATCGCATTAAATTCAGACCACAAACACTGTAAATTACCGTATCATACCCTGTAGTGCTGTAGATTATACAGTGAAACAGACTGTGGCATGATACTGAACACTGAAATCACTCACACAGTATATACAGTATACAAGTACCAACTTACACCACCACTGTGCCATGTTACCACCAGTGTTTGTCTTTAAACACTTTAATAACATGTTTTTGTAACTTTAACTCAATTTACCGTTGCCAGAATGCACAGCAGCTTTTGTAATTGTTTCAGTGCTCGGTAACTGCAGCATAAATGCTGAATTTTCTCTGTTATTTTCTCCGCAGGCAACGCAGCCGATGAGCCATTAGCGCTTAATTACAGCCCGTTTCCTGCACTGGGCAGCTTCATTGAGCAGCCCTTCATTTAGCTGCTGCGGCTGCCAGACTCACCTCAGGGCAGCGTGGACCCTTAAACGAATAGACTTCAAAGCTGCCACCGTTTCCGCCCACTTTCAGCCTAGATGAAGATGTCTCTAAAACACTTAAAAATCTGGCAGCACAAGGACGCCATATTGTCTCATTATAGTTGAGGCATTAGAGCGGTATCATTTTTCTTGGGGTACAACAAAAGCGGTGACCGCAGGTACTTGGCAGAAATGTGGAGTGAGAGTCTGTTGCTGGAATAGATATAAACTAAACACAATTTGTTCCAAATTTCACTAGCAAACAAAACTATTAAACTACACATACAAGCGTATATGAAATATTTTGTCCATGCTTTGATATTAAGCTGCAATCCGTAACTTTTGTCTCTCTATCGCCATCTCTGTCTGAAACATAAAATGCAGGTTACTTCACATACTGTTCATTTTGCCTGTTGAAGTCAAACAAAGTCAAATTGACATTTTCTAGGAAATCAGATTGGATAGTTTAGATTATAAATCTATATAATAAAATTGCTCATTAACTGGTTTTTGTTCCTTTTTAACCCTGAAAAAGTTGCAGCTTTAATATTTCTTTTCTTCCCAATCATATAAAACTATGACCTGAACTAAACAGCAATTGTAACCAATTAAATTCAAAATATTTTATCTAAGCACATGGTCTTTAGAAATATGCAATGGCCAGATTAAGATGCCAGTGCTTTTAAAAGCTGCACTATTCACAAGTTTGCATAACACTATATTCCTTGCAAAATCGTTGTGAATACAGTGTGAATATTTAATATACCACACAGCAACACTGAACTTTATGATGGCACAGCAAAAGTGCACAACAAGCAGTCTTTGGTGTGACGTGCTGCTTGCGATAACAAGCACACACAGATGGGGTGTCTTTAAAGATTTTACACTAAGAACTGTCAGGTTGATTGTGCTGATAAAGTAACGAGAGGATGACAACGATGACAAGTTTGTTTCAAGGTCTAATGGCCAATTACTGAGCAATAGCTTCCGAAAACGTTTGTTCCCCTTTTCTGAACTGGCAAAACAACGATGAATATTTTAAAGCAAAGATAAACACCTCAACAATTAATATTGATACTCCCGGGGGAATGCGCCTTGTTTGTGTGATTCCATTTAAATATTATATCCTAACCACAGACCGACAGCATTTGCCACCAAATTTGCAAGAACTATATAGGTGAAATTGTTTCTGTAGCAAAAATAACAGCGCAAAAGCTTTAATGCACCTTATGTTGCTTTGGAAAAAAGTTTCAGCCAAATGTATAAATGTAAATAAAATTCTAGTCTTGGCCTCAGGAGCACCTACAATTTCTTACTGCGTGCAAAGAATGGCATTAGCGGGCTTGTCGAATCAGCAAGCTCAATCTGATTTGCTACAAAACTTCTAGGATGACTTCCTAAAATACTACAAAACTCCATATTTAAAAATCTGTGGAAAGTTCTGGCACAGACTTCTGCCATGTCACTAAATGTGTTGCCGGGAAATATACAGTTGTCATCACTAGAGTTGAAAATAGACATCGAGAGTGGGAGTGTTTGACAGCACGGAAAAAACTCCGACTAGTCACGTATTCGTCAGACACTGACAGCCTGTGGAGACGCTGGAATCCCCAACTTTAAAACTCCTTTAACTGCTGCTGTATTAGCCACAAAACTTTCAGATCTACAACATTAACAACAACAAGAAATGCAGCTGAAATCATCCTCTCCAGGTGAGTAAAACCACACAAGCTGGTGCTCCAGTATGACCAGTACTAACCAGCAAAAATAACCAGCATAAAACCATAATATAAATGAATGCTGGTCATTTCAACAGTGTTTATAAATGAACAAATAATAAACTAATAATACAAACAACAACAAATTGTTTAAATAGACAATAAATTAACCATCAGTGAAAACAAATGATTTTTTTTGCATTTAAAAATATTTTTTCTACAGTTTTTTATGATAAAGACAATAAACACAGAAGCTGTAAGAGATGAACATGGAATCACAAATAACAACAAACTTTATGTCCATATTTGTTTAGTATATAGATACTTTATATAATATATAAAAGAATGCTGAACTGACAATTTCAATGTTATCCGGGGATTTATATTCTCTTGTGTTGTTTTATCACTTTAATGGAACAACTAAAAGTTATTATTAGCCTAAATTATTATTATTATTATGATAAAGATATGACACAACAGGCTGTTAATAAAAGTTCCATTTTTGTCCTCATTCTAATGTGAACTAAATCATCTTACCTGAGTGATACGGTACTTCCGTTTCTATGGACACACACCACCTGCCGGAACTGGTATCCGACTTCAATATTCCAGAGCTCACCATCCAGTCGGTTCATCCGGTTGCGGTTCCTCTTGTTCTTGATAAGTTCTTGCATCTCTGGGTCTCTGTTTGCTTTCCTCACTTTGCCTTTACGCCGTCGGGCCTGGCGGACGGATCGCGGGGGGCCGGCGGAGGAAGTCGGTGGTGGCTGAGTGGGTTGCGGAGGCAGTTTGCACTCGCTCCACCCGCCCACTTTCAAATTGAATACCGTCTCCCTGCCCTCGCAGGCCCTCGGCGCACACGTCTGGAACTCTGTCAGATTGGGGCACGGAAGCCCCCCGAAAAGTGGCGGCGCCAACACGGAGCGCACGCGGTTTTGCAAACCCAGCCCGCAGGTTTTGGAGCACATGGTCCAGGGGGAAAACTCGGTCACCACGCAGTCCTGAGGGCAGGGGATGAGACAAGCTTGTTCCTGCCGGGGTTTGGGCTCAAAGTACTCACAGATGGCATCGTCGGACGGTGACCCATCCGCCTTGAGCACACAAGTCACCTCGCGGGTCTGAATGCCTTCCTCGCCTTGTAAACATAAGCCAGCATGGCCCACACCTGTCCGTAAAGACACGGGAACGCACTGGTTCCACGCACCCCGCTGCCAGTCGTACAAATCCTTGTGCCAGTCGCAGACCCGGAAGCAGCTCTGCTGATTGGCCGGCCTCGTGGACTGAAGGCAGTTGGTGTGAAGGGTGGTCCAGCCTTCCACGTGAGCACACCATACCGCCCGACTCTGACTCCCACCTGGGCCGCACTCGCTGCCCATACACCTGCCCCATGGACCTGAGGACAAGCACAAACTATTAGTTAGTGCAAATTTATATGTGAAATGTTGCAGGCAATTAGGGCTGTATGATATTAACGAAATACGAGATATGCGATAACTCGCTAAGCAATGCGACTGTGACACATAAAATCAATTTTAATTATATAGCTGCAATCTGTAACTTTTTGGGGGGTTAAAAATGAACACAAATCAGTTATTGAGCAAGTACAAAACAGATCCGTGTTGAAAGACGTTTTCTTACTTTGACTCACAACTGTACATTAATAATAATGATTTATAATTTGAACTACTAGGTCTGATTTCCCAGGAATTGTCAGTTTGGCCTCAATTGACTTCATACATAATAAAAAGTACATGAAGTAACCTGCAATTTTGTTTCAAACTGAGATGGTGGTTAACAGGCAAAAATTACAGATCACAGCTTTAAAGATTTAATGGTTAAAACATAAGCAATTAAAATAAAGTCAATGCAAGGTTATCTATTCCAGGAATATGAAGTTTGCAGCTTAATAAAAACTCACGCAGGCCTCAAAGCATGACAAACGGATATCTGCAAAGCAAAGAGAGGTGCAACAGAGCTGTAAGGGCTCAATCTTACACCCACATTACAAAATTAGTCTTTATCATCATTAATTATCACTGTATTCCATTAGCATCACCATAGCATCACACATTCCCCATTTTCAGCATCGCCTGTATGAGAAAATGTTCTCTTTGTAATGAGACATCATAAAAATCCATCTGAGAAGATTTTTGCTTTAAAAGCTGTTAAACAAGAGCAGGAAAATGGAGTGTGTGGGTTTTGCAAGGAACTATATGTAATACATGGGTGTGCTGAGTCCTGACATGCTTTTCTACTGGCCTATAAAAGTACAAAGTAAAGCTTTACATTTTCAGAAGGAAATGTGTGTGGTGCATGGCCAGCAAGCCACATTAATTGTGATGTTATTTATGTCTGTAGCACAGTCTTATGTTAAAGGTACGGTAGCCAATTTTAGAGAGGCTTGTAATTGCAAGTTCGTTTTGAAAGCATAAGATCCCTCCCTCCCTTCAGAGCATCGCCAAAGCCACGCCTCCTCCAACAAATAAACGCACACATAGTTTGACAGACAAGTAGGACATCCAATCATTGCATTCGGGCCGAATTCAATGATTGAGCAAACATTTTATGGTCCAGAGTCTGTGGAAGTATATATTTAAACCTCAATATCATGATGTGAAGACATTTTTAAACAGCATAACGAGCACGGCTAACATTAGACCAGCTGTCACCGAACAACATGCACCTACACCCCCAATTCCACCCACTTACTATGTGTAATTGATTTTATTTGAGGGAGAGCGTGGGTGGGCGTGCTATGAAATGCGAGTGCTGCGGGTAGCCTGTAGGTCACTGTGTTTCATTATCAAAGGAGGAAGTTTCCCATTGTGGATTTATAAAGGGATGAGAATTTCACATTAGCAGTGTTCCAAAACCTAGTAAGCTGCCTACATAGACAGCATAATAAAACTGAGTAGTTTACCAAATATTTGTCTTACATTTCAATTGGGAAAAAGGAAAGTTTGTTAGCTTTTGCAATGGTGGTGTGGTCAACGTGATTTTGCCAGTAAGATGTTTTCCTGGATCAACATTTTTTGTTGGCCCTGAAACAACAGGAAACGTTCTTTAAAAGTTTTCTTAATGTTATCAAAAACGTTCCTGCAGTAATGTTAATAGAAATGCTTTTAAAAGTAACATTTGTAATCTTATACATCATATAGTCCAAAACGTTATTCTTAAGTTGTTTAAAAATGTTACAGAATTAAAGTTTGAATAATGTTCTGTAACCAAGGAATAACATTAATAAAACATTAAAAAAACTGCACTCACAATGTCTAAAAACAATTTGCACTTGCAAATGAACTAGAAAATCACTGCTAATGCTAAAAGCATGCAAAGATCCTGACAATATAAAACTACCCAGAACAGAGAGACAACACAACCTTCACTTCTGTTTATGTCAGTCGTAACGGCTGTGTGTAACGTGTGTAATCGTCTTTGTGAAAAACAGAAACGCACACAATCTCTGCACAATCGTTTCACCGAAAACAATGAAGAATTCCCCTTTCAGGTCTTAAAACCTCCCCCACAGGGTTAGAAAGAAAATTTATGGAAGGTGGTTTGAGGTCGTGAAGAGGCTTGAGTAGAAATGATGAAGACCTCAAATGTTCGACATTAAAGCGACCGTTTGGAACGCCACACATAAAATATCTGTAACGCCTGCCAGATATCACTGAAAGGTTCTGCAAACAGCAAACAAGGTTTGATTGGACGTGTTGCGAATCTACTTTCACTGCAATGCCACTAAAATTTGCTAGATGATGTCATATGCTAATTAGCATATTCACGACGACGTCGCCTCGTATTTGCACCCTGTCTAGCGCTGGAACTTTACATCTGTTTTGCTTCTGCTCTCTGAGCTCACATACTGTATTTTAATACAGCCGAATGGCCAATAAAGCTGTTCTTATTTACATATTTGTCAGTTTCAGACAACAGAACAGGTATAAAATAGTGACTGAAACCTAGTGACTGTACACACACACACACACAATGTAGTAGTATAGTACATATAGTAGTATATATGGTATATATAGCATACGTATATATGTACTTGCAACTGTATATAGTGATATATAGTAACAGTACAGTTACAGTAAAGATTTAGGGACATACTGTACAACCCACCCCAGCTTTCATCTCTCAAACTGGGCTCTTGGCTACAGGATGAAGCCTGCAGCAGGTCACAACTGGTCAATATCTCACACATCCTTATTTCCTGCACATGAAGAAGACACCAGCTGTCATGATAAAAGGCAATTCTGGCTGACAAAGTGCTGGTCCATCAACATCTGACAGGTGTGCAGGAGAACCGAGTGCAATTCCAGCCATCACTCAGACAAACCTCAGCTCAGTGCAGAGAAGCAAAAATGAGAAACATTTGATAACTTCCATTTTGATCTTACAATTATAACTTACATGAATGAGAGATGATAAAATTAAAGCTCCAATCTGTAACTTTTTTGGGTTAAAAATCAATCAGTTATTGAGCAAATACATGACAGATCAGTGTTCAATACAACCTCCTTATCTTACCAGGATTCCCAAAGGTAAATTTATAATATTGACTAATAATCTGAGCTGTTGGTTATGATTTCATGGAAAATGTCAGTTTAGATTAATCTGACAAACATATGTGATGAAAAGTACATAAAGTAACCTGCAATGTTATGCTTCAAACAGAGATGGCGGTAGAGAGACAAATGTTATTGATTGCAGCTATAATCCAAGGTTAAAAGTGCTTTTTTTGTAATGGCGCACATAAAATGCACATGCAAACAAATGCAAACTCAGAAATCACACCTGTCTATGAGAGAAAGTTAGTCTGACTATTATCATATCAACTTATGGTAGGAATAATAATATCTGGTTTCCTCAGTGTGACTGGACACAATTGCAGTCAACACAATTTCAGTTTCAATCGACACAGAGGTGTAAAGTTGGGCGGTCATGTGATCATCTGGATTCATCTGGAAACATGAAATGAGTCAAACCAGTTTTAATGATCTTAAATTCTCTGGCACCAAAGTTTAAAGTCCCTAAAGTTACAGTATGTTTTCCTAGTACGAGGAACAGTATTCAAAAAAATAAATTATTCATTACAGTGTCTGTTGTAGTACAGACAGACATTACAAAGTAATCCATCAAAGTTGCTAGAAACAAATGTGCATGTAATGAGTAAAACATGAGAAGCCTTCATCAAAAAGTAAAGAAAACTCTTGAGTGGTATAATGCATTTTATTTGCACCAGAACCCTATTTAAAGCGTGTCTTTTAAATCACTTTAAATGAATATTTTCCCCAATGAGCTTCTTTCCGCATGTCAGAATGTAACAGATATATACGTATATTCTTCCCCATTCCAGCTTAAAGAACAGAGCCAATCAGACGCAAGAAAACTGACCTCAGGCAAACAGCATTAAATTCACGAGCAATCGGAGAAACTTCTTAAGACTTTCTGAAGATAAATCCAGTTAGCTGTGTGCCTTCAGCCTTTCAACATCTCTGTCTTTGCAGATTCCAAAGTTAATTTCCACCATTGTAGTCAGACAGTGGCATCCCAAAGGCAAACTTTTTCCTAATCAGACGTGATGCAACAAGTGATAAAAGGTTCCTCTTCCATGTTAATTTGAGCTGAAGCAACAGGACAGTTCATTGGCTCGGTGGTTTCTATTTCAATCATGTCACGCTCCGCCTACTGTGAAATCTGATTGGTTTAAACCTCCGCTCTCTAAACCTGAACATCAGATACGCTCTGGACGGTTGTGATTGTGTCGCGGTGCTCAGCACTTTTGCTTCCAGAGAGGACGACAATTTTGTTTTGCTGGAAACTTGTCATTTCATGGCTGCCATTTTGCCAGCTTCTATAAAATGAATAAATTCTAATTTAATAAAGAAATATTCCAGGATCTTCCTTATTTTATAATTTTCTTAAAAGAAAAGTCAGTTGCTTAACGACAAGACAAAGTTTTGCAGATATTTTTTTATCTCTTGTAACATAAGATTACTGTTTTATCATATCTAAAATAAAAAAAAACAGACTTAAGTCTTAAAACCTACAGACTTAAGCATACACTCTCAAAAATAAAGGTTCTTAAAAGGCTCTTCACAGGAATGCCCTAAAACCTTTTTTTGTTTGCCCAAAGGTTCTTAAAAGAACAGTTTCTTACCTTTTTATAATCTGTAGAACCTTTTGCACCACAAAGAACCTATTGTGTATTAGAAAGGTTCTGTAGATGGTAAAGGTTCTTTATGGAACCACATAACCTGACAAAGAACCTTTTAGGAACCTTTAGTTTTGAGAGTGTAACAGATCTTTACAGATCTTTTGTTTGCCTTTGGCTGAAAGAAGGTGTGGAACAACAGGAACGACGCTGATACACACTGAACTGTACGTCGTACAGTAACTACACGGTAGTTGGAAACATGCTGGTGGAAGCTGGCCAGAAGCACATCAGTTCTGCTCAAGTTATCTGAGGAACATTCATTCAATGTCACTATAAATCTCTACTCAGCAGGTGAAATGATTTGCTCGTTTTCTTTGTCTTTAACGAGTAGACTGTTCAACACAAGAACCATTAAGATAACATCAAAGAGCCAGTATGTTCTAGAGGATGCAGATCGATGTGAAGAACAGCTCACAGAAGCTTCATCCTGACAACCAACCACAGCTTAGCTGGTAGAAAACGGAACCAAGAACTTCCAAAATCTCCATTTGGGAAAAAAAACGGAACTTTAAATCACATTAACGGCAAAACGACAGTAAGAGTTCAGTTTGTTCCAGGCATAAACATTTTAATGTTGTTTTCTTTTTCACCCTCCACAGGCACAGATGAGAATTCACAGCAGATGACTGTACCCAGCAGTAAGTATTAATATGGTGTCTGTGTGCTGTGCTTTGTTGATGGCGATCTGACAAGCCACCTTCACGAGAAACCTCTCTTGGGGCAGCTGGAAAGCAAAAGAGGTTTTAAACCAGCACAGAAGAGCCAGACCCGAGCAATGTGCCCTTTAGATAAAAGACACTGGGTTTGAGGTCTGGAGCGTGAGTGGATTGGATGGTACACAGTGAGAAATGAGGCTTTAGGGGACAATGATGCATCTAACACAGCAGAGGCCTGCAGCTACAGTCCAAGAACATTACTGACTGCTGGGCTGCTGTGAGCTCTAATGTAGCATTCAGAAAACCAGATGGAAAACACCAAAAGACAAACAGGATGTTCATTCAATTAAAACTTTCCGGTCAAGTTGTTTCACGCAACTAGATTAAAAAAGTCATACTTTGTTTTTTAAATTAAAGTTGGATAAATAAAACATAAGTGTTTTAATCAATTAAATAAATGCAGATCATGTCAATGTAACATTTAAATTTAATTGTAGGTTTAATGAACTGAGTTAATTTGTCTTAATACATATATTTACAGTCACAGGTTAAATCAAATCAACCATTGCCAAAGGCTTCACTGCATTTATTGTGTCTTAAAATCCAGATATTGTCAGCATAAAATGACCCATAAGGGTTTTCTTAATGAGACACAATTTAAATAAGATGAAATAAATGAAACAAAGACATTTCATCTATCAGTATATAGTGCTTTTATCTCCTAAAACATGCACACACAATATGCAAACAGTAATTTGTTTTTGGATATAAAAAAATAAATAAAAAATTTAAAAAACTGTCAGAATAAGGGCATGAAACGTTTTATTTAACCTTATTTACTTTATATAATTTGTGTGAAAGCCCTGTGAGACAATAAAATAGTATGAAGCATATTTCTGAGATAAAGCTCACAATAAAACTAACTGATTACCCATCACCTGCTCTCCAGCAGGTCACTTAACCTGCTAAACTGATTTACCTGCTCCTGGTTTGCCCAGTGGAAACCATTAAAAAGCAAAGATAAAGTTGTCAAGTTTTAGAGGTCTCTGGTCAGATCATTCACTCCAGACCCCACAACAGCAGCTGAAAGTTCCTCTGGGTTCTGCTAAATAGGTCTAGGAGTTTAAAGACATTCCCATAGATCTCCTTAAGACAACCAGAACAAATCAAAAGACACAGCAGGTATTATCAGCTAAATGAATGTATTCACAGAGAGAAGCTGTTTTCAGTAAAATGCAACATAAATGCTCCACTGCTGAGATCTACCATCAAACTGAAGTTCACGCAGTGGCGCATGACTCAAAGCTTATTGAAGAACCCTGCAGTCTGCACACATGATTGCGATGACCCAACTTGCATTAGTGAAATGCAGTTTATGCATGTTTTTACATGCGATGCTCTCATCGCATGCACATGTCGTGCAGTTTATCTGTACTAGGCCTGTAGACGGCGGATTCAAACTCGTGTTCGGAGCGAGCGAGCAATCGAAACAAGCGCGAAAACAGCCTAATAAAGTGAAAAAAAAACAGATAATTCACTGTGACTTGCCTTTAGTGAGACATTTAAAGGTCACACAAAACTTTATATTTCTCTGCGAGGCAATGCAATTCACATTTCAGCAGGAAAACATCGGAGGCTACGTTTTAATATACGTACCCACACACACACCTTGGCATTTGCAAATAATCTTGTTATGCAGCCACTTTTATTATAGCACAATAAAACGTACCTCAGTAATTTAAGTCTAATATATTCCGTGGCATTTGCAAATATTATAATCCGGCCAATTTTATTGGAACAATAGAGCATGCCGCAATGAATTAGAAAAATCGACGCAATCTCAGAACAAACGTGTGTATATAGGGCACTGCTGAGTAAGAACGAGACTCTGAGGGTTTGTGCTGCAGTCTTTAGGCCAGCGGGGAAATCTGCGCGGCTGCAATGCAGAACAACCAGCCGCCCAACTAACAGAGAACATTCTCAAAACGTTACTTGAGGTTCTCTAAACAGCCTTATAAAGTTATCAAAAACGTTCTTGCAGTAACATTAACATTTTAACATTATATGTCATATATATATTGCAACGTTATTTTTCTTTAGTTAGTGGAATGTTAGAATAACGTATTGATGTAAATACAGCATCTAAAAGAAATGGGACATTTTGACCATTCCTAGAACCTTTCAAACAACCTTTTTAATGTTTTTGTTCTTTAAAGGTAACGTTAGGGAAAAATTTGCACAACCTAAAACCATTAGCTGGGAGGGTTGTAGAGATGATGGAGGCTGAGAAAAGTCTCACCAGGGCCACTGCAGCATTCCCACACTGAGATCATGAAGCCAGAGGCACAATGAGGTCAAGATGAAGAGAGCGATCGCATCTGATTAGATGGAAACCATCATCACTCCAGGCTGAACCTTCTCTGATCGACTGACACGACACATCGTCTGCTGTCTGACTCACACTGCAGATATAATGTGACATTTCAGGTCACATCATTCAAAAACCAGCAGAAACACCAGTGAGAACTGCTGGAAATTCAACCGCAGGAGAAAAAGTGGCCCAAACACATACTGGAAAATGTCAATGCAGTAGATTCAAAATAACAAACCAAGTGGCCTCAACAAATGACACTTTGCAATGAATTCTAACTGGTTTCAAATAATCTCAAGGTGATTTTTAGTTGATGTATGAAGTCAGTTTACCTTACAGGTGTTCAAGCAGAGTAACTAGGTATAGTTCATCAGTGTAGTTCAGTTGGTAGAGCATTGCGTTAGCAGCGCAAATGTTGTGGGTTCGATTCCCAGGGAGCACATGTTCTGACAAAATGTATAACCTGAACACACTGTAAGTCACTTCGGATAAAAGACACAAAGAGAAACTCATTCTGTGTTGGACTAAAAGGGTGTCTGTGACATCATTATCTTCGGGCCAATTATATCTATGTAAAAGATTTAAGTTTTATCACTTAATACACAGTCTAACTCATGGGGGGAACTGGAGCAATTTAAGGATTAGAAGCTGAACACAGGCATCAGACTGATAAAACATTTCCCACTCATACACAGACCATCACATGAGCACTAATGGACTCTGAGGGATTACTGAAGACACTTTGTGCCTTTGAGCAACACACTTAAAGGTCACAATACAGTCTTTTATCTGACTTTACAATCACATCTACATAATATTGGCAATGACGTTTCGCACAATGTCAGATTTACATAAACATGATCACACTATCATTTTACACAGCGCTTAACCCTGGGTTATCTTTTCTTAGACCTCCATTTTAAACGTTTAATTCACACATAACTTTAATAAAAGCCTGTCACTACCAACTCAATTCTGAATACTAGGTATTCAGTAAAATATTGCATTGTGGAATAGAGTACTAATAGAGTGAAGTATGCAGTGTGTTTTCCGGATAAAGATAGCGTGTACTCCTAAAGCAGTATGCTAACATATTATGAACAAATAAGCAAATCTATATGGATACAGTTTTAAACCTAATACTAACACACAAGGAGTTAAAATTTTGAGCAGGATCAGTAACAAAACACACAGTGGACCACTGTGCAAAAACCTCATGTCAAACACAGAAACTTTGAGCACACGAGTAAATAATTCATAATTGGACGCTGTTTTCTCGTTCTAACACCTGAGATCTGGGATTATGGGTATTTAAAATGAATTACTAAAGCAGAATTGGGACTTAGTTTAAAGCCAAAGGGCCGTGGCAGAAAGTCAACATAAAATTAGACTAATAACACATTGATTTATGCAAGAAAAATCTAATTTCATGTGTATCCCACTGTGAATACTGTATCCCACAATGCAATGTGCCCAATTTAAAATTCTATCTTCAGTGTAAGAACCAGACATTAAAGCTGTTTTAACATGTTGATGAATAGACTGATGATTTGATTAGACTGCAAATGGGAGGACATTTCTACACTGAATAAACATGCAAATGAACCATTTTTGTTTCCAAGGTAAGTAGATGTCATTTAGTAAAGAAAGTAATTAGGGTAAATTCTGATTTCATGTTAAGCCTGTTTGAAACATATTTTTCTCTCTTCTATCTAGTTCACAAAGATAAAAAAAATCACCAATCTTATAAGCTTAATGTGCTTAATTGAACATTGATTTACATTCACACTTAACATGAAGCAAAAAGAAATTTCTAAATATATTGCTGGGGTTTGTAGGAGTGAAAGGTTCAACTGGTTCTCGTAATTGAAATTCAGAAAGTATGTGACAAATAAAACTGAGATCTTTGAGCGCAATGAGGCTGATGACATGAGCTAAATTAAGACAAGCATTTTCTTTATTTAAAACACACACACTTCCTTTCATCTTAGAGGGGCTCTGCAGAAATGAGATTGAGGAGTTTGACGGGCTGTGATAAGCGGAGCAGATATAAATAACCTCTCAGGGGACGTCTGCTGTGGTGGAGACCTGGTGTGTCCTTAGACTTCATCTCTCTCTCTCTCTCTCTCTAATGGGACTGAAGGCTGGATCACTGTTGCTGGCAGGCCTTTCTGGCCCCTTTCAGGTCACGCACAAATTGAATAATTTGTCACTGTTGTAAGGATACAAGTTCACATTTACAGTCAGCTCATCATGCAATATGGTTTAATGCTGCTCACCCTAAAACTTCATGGACAAACACACACATATATATATATATATATATATACATATATACACACATTATATGTGTGTGTGTGTGTGTGTGTGTGTATATATATATATGCATCTATGTATGTATGTATATGTATATATATGTGTGTGTATATATATATATATATACCTGTATGTATATAGTATACCTATTGTGTATTTATGTACATGCATACATATAATTTCTTTAGCTAAAATCTATATTATTTGCAGATCAGCTCTTGTTATAGCAGAAGCACAGTTAAGACAATCTTCTTCAGCAACATCTATTAATTTAGCTGCTGTAATATTTATAGCAGCTACCTGACAAATAACATCACACAAACAATATATCATTATGATCTGCAGGGACTCATTTTGTGTCGTATGTGATTATTTTCTCTGATAAAGTGATGGCAGCTGTGAATTTGTGTTTTATGAATCGGCTAGTATAACAGATTTAGTCTGAAATCTTCTTTACTGTCCTACTGACAAAAAAATCATTCCTACACCCTGAATGGGCCGAAGGTAAATAATTTAACATCAAATGTTCATTATTGGGTGAACTATCCCTTTAAACCTGCATTCTTTTGTGAAGTATTTACATTTTTTATAATTTAGTGAATAATATGAAATGCATATTAATTATTCATACATATGTAAACAGGAATATAAATAAACACTGTGGATCTTAGATTCTGCTTACTCAGGCACTTTGATTTGTCAGGAAATGTAATATGAATCATTTATCAAGTATTCAGAGAAGCAAAAATCAATGAGTGTAACTTTAAATAACTGAAGAAACAGGATTCATTGATTCTAAAAAAAAATATTGTATAGAAACTGCACAAAATGCAAAGATTGATTTACAGCTGATAAAGTATTTTAGGAAAAATTCTAATTTAAGGTCATGAATGAGGAGAAAACAAGACAGGACTTCATTTCGTTCCTCTGAGATTGATTGGATCGTTGAATATTGGAGGGATAGAAACTGCCTGCTTATTGGACAGTCAATATAGTCCCGCCCTCAGGGACAGACATACATCATCAAAAATAAAAGAGACATTTCGTGGGGAGGGTTAAATTCTAAATTAAAGATTACGAGGGCACGAGTTAAAAAAAATGACCTGCACGGATAAATCATTTATAAAAAACACTGCAATATTCCATAAAAATAATAAAAATACATTTTGATTTCATGGTGAATTTGAAACTGATGCTTCTAATAATAATAAAGTGTCTAGAATTGGTGCGTCTTTTTGTGGTAAAGCACACCGTGTGTACAGCAGACCAAAACTGAGGCAGCGTCACAGTCATTATAGCTGAAACGAATGAATGCAACAGCCTTTCAAGTGCAGTGAGAGAACGACTTGAAAGAAAGAACAGACTTGTTGTGGATCCTCAAGGTTCACACAACACACGCCGTGCAATGTGTTGACATCAAATGATTTATGAGCAACTTTCAGCTTTTAATAGGTCAGATTTATGCATCATCCTGACACAAAAAGCCAAAAGTTAATGATCATTTGAAACAGGTTAGTATAGAGATATTTTAATGTGGCCATTAAAGGAGGCGTTTCACGCAGTAATAAACAAAAGCGCTTGATGTTTCTCTTTAGCGAGCTGAAAGGATTCTTGCATTAGATAATGAGATTGTTACATCAGAGGCAAGATCTCAATCAGTAATGCATCTTTGATTTCATTATCTTTTGGTTGTATCGTATAACTCCTCCCCCTTTATATGCTAATTTGTATTGATTTATATTTATATTCTTGTTGTTTTAGAAGATACTTTCATAAATCTGCTTCAACTACATGGCATTAACCGTACAGGTCAATGCTCACCACATATGTATCAAAAGACAAATATATCTACAAACCAGCAGATTATAAAGACTACACAGTACCTAGCAACCACCTACACCATAGTACCATAGTAAACATAAACACCATAGTAACCACCCAGAACGCTCTAAGAACTGCATAGCATCACTGTGGCAACCACCTACAACACCATAGTAACCGCCCTGAGAACACTAACTACTGCATAGCATCACTGTGGCAACCACCTACAACACCATAGTAACCACCCTGAGAACACTAATAACGGCATAGCATCACTGTGGCAACCACCTACAACACCATAGTAACCGCCCAGAACACTAACAACTGCACAGCATCACTGTGGCAACCACCTACAACACCATAGTAACCACCCTGAGAACACTAACAACTGCATAGCATCACTGTGGCAACCACCTACAACATCACGTTTCTTCAGAAAACGTAAAAATCCTCAAACATCCTGAGTTTCAGAGAGACCTGCGTGTAGATCGCCCGGGGCTCACAGTAAAGCATGCGGCCCTCCACAGAGATGACACGACCACTGCGCTGTGATCTCCGCAGGCAGGGTGAGATGAGGCCTGTCGGTTCCTATTAGCAAGAGAGCAAGTGAATGATCACACTTCTGAATTACTCTGCCCTGCAACTGCCCAACCAAACATATGCAGTATATACAGAGAGAGAGAGAGAGAGAGAGAGAGAGCACATGGGTCACATGATCACACAGGTCAGTTTTCTGCAAATGAGATTGTTGTATGTTGAGTTATTTATGCCTCCAAATAAACAGAAATCACACACACACACAGCTTTTCTTGTTTGTGGAAGTACTGTGTTTTTTACATATCTCTCCATAGGGATTTCCAAAAAATAATCTTCAATAGAAAGTTTTAAGCCATGAACCAAAGCAACCAGCTCAGAGATAAATCACATCACAAACTTTCAAGATATAAAAAAATGTTTCAAAATATGAGAGAAAGACAAATGTGCCTGATTTACAAGACTGTGTGCTGGCAATGAATTAAGCATTTCTGTATAAGTATTATTTCATTTGCAGACCACATATATATATATATATATATATATATACTGTATAGATAGGTGTATACACACACACACACACATTATGAAAAAACTAATGACTTGTGGTTCAGTAAGTAAAGACCAGTTCTCAGTTCACAACCCTACAGTTGACATATTTAACACATTTAAATGGAGATGTTTGAAAATCTCTTTAAATTCAGTCAATAACAATTCTGGACTGGAATGCCAGCAGTCATCTCTGATCAAACCAGCTAATCTGACCCAACACAGCAAGTAAACGCAGAGGAAAAACTAAGTGATCAAAGAAGCACAGCAACAGAGAAGCATGACTTTATCTCATCAAACAGACCACCACACGCCTCCCAACATCTGGACTTTTCCAACATTTTTCCCATTTAATCACATAACGTCAAGGTTGAATAAACATTTGCTGAATCTGCCCTTTTGGGATTAGCGTTCTAATCAGAAATGCAGAGAATTCTGGGTCGGCTAAAGGGTCACGAGTCGGGTAAAACATGCTCGGGTCAAAAGACTTCCGTCTACTGTGTCTTCTGACACAGGATATCAGTGCCATATTAAGACCAATCAATGTCTTCCAGTCAGTTATTTTTCTTAAAGACTTCACACATATATTTATATTATATTTATATATTTTATATTTATTCATTTAGCAGACGCTTTTATTCAAAGTAACTTACCGTGAATTCAAGGTATACATTTTATCAGTACTTGTATTTCCTGGGATCAAACCCACAACCTTTGAGCTGCTAACGCAATGCTCTACCAGTTGAGCTATAGGAACACATATATTTGCATTTATCTTGTTTTTCTGTGCTAGTCACATTTAAGATATAGGTCTCAATTGATATAGGCTCAGGTGATATTACTGAACTATAGGTGTTATTTTTTCTTCTTTAGCAAGAAAAAAAATGCAAGTTTGTGGGTTCTGTGTCTTTAAGATAAAAAAATCTGACAATCCCTGACAATATATTGAGGTCTGAAATATGAAAGAAAACAACAAATGGATCTTCAATATTTCATTTGTGATAGAAAGAAAATTGAAATTTTGTAAGCACGTAAACATAAATTCACTATAGCAACAACACAATTCTTTATAATCCACCAAACTACACGATAAACATAAAAATCATAATTGTATCATACAGTGACCCAGATACCGATATAATATCAAAACATCCCAGCTTCTAATCATAATTCTGTTTTCATTCAGACGCTTCTGGAATATCATTATTTGCCAGTTCAGTTTATCTGGAGGAGACAAGGATTATCCGAGAATCACTGGAATTGCTCAGACACAGTTTGTGGAATTTATCTCCAAAGCGAGGCGGACTGGTGGATGCTGGCCTCAGTGCTGTTGGGTCAGCAGACTGGTATCAAGAGAGCTGTGTTCAAAGACCACCCCAGCAGGACCAGCATCAAAAGAGCTCGACAGACGCCTCCGCTCCACAGATCACACACTGACAGCCCCCACAAGACAGAAATGGGAGAAATATCGAGCTAACGCTGTTTATTTTCCTGCGCTGATGTATTCAGCGATGCATCAGTATCAGAAAGCAAACAGAGAATTGCATAAACAGACTCATTTAAGATAGATTGCTCAGACAAATAATATCATGACATTTCTGACTTAAAGGCTATTTGTTCCAGAAACATTTTTGTTGTGTTTGTTGAAAGTCTCTGTCAAAGTGCTCTAAATACATTTATTTTGAGGAAGGCGCAGGACCTTAAATTGCTTGTCCAACCATTGCATTCAGTCCGAATGCAATGATAGGACGTCCTACCTGTCTATCAAACTATGCATTTGCATACCTCTGCTCACTGCTGGGGGAGGCGTGGTTTTAGAGATCAATCCAAACTGAGGGCGGGATCTTACGCTTTCATAGCTGGATTGCTATTGCTAGCCTCTCTGAAATTGCCTACTGTACCTTGAAGAGCACAAAATGAACATCAGTTCTCATTATTCACAACTTAAGACAATTTATAATGTGTCATCCTTTCACTAAAAGATACAATCTCTCACATCTAAACAAATATTAATAGTTGTTCTCTCTGGGTGATGTGAGGTGTTATACACAGAGGCTGTTATTATATTATCACTAATCAGCAAGAATAATACACTCAACTCTTTCATATTTACAGTCATTAGAGATTAAACATGTCTCAATCCACCTCTTCTCCCAACTCCCTCACAAGTCAGCAGGAACCTTCAGCTAGTGAACTATTATCCTATAACATCAAACAGCGCTGAGAAACTTTTCTGCATTGTGTTCCATTCATCTCACAGCGAGATGAATGACAAAAATCAATCTCATCTCCTCCCTCCACATGGAATCTCCTCACCAATCTGTGTTCATGTAAATACCAGCTGCTTAGATCCTGTTAGCCCTGGCAGTACATACACACATACATACACACACCCACACTCACATATACACGCAAACACACACACAAACAAACGCATACCCACACAACACAGACACACACACCTGTGCACACACCATCAAACACACATACACACACACGCAACCACGCACATGTGCCAAAGCATGGCAGAAAATGCGATGCTTTAATGAAAATAATCCTTTAAAAACTGTCGCTAGCCAAAGCTAGATTTTTTCATATGCCCGTTTTTCACAAATTATACAGGATACCAGAGAAGAGAGAAATAGAGAGACTCAAGACTGCTTGATTTACCAGCAGGATAGCAAGAGATCCAACTGACCTACATACAAGCATACACACACACACACTCACTCACACAGTCACACAAACCCTTACACACACACACAAACACTCACTCACACACACACACAAACACTCACTCACACACACACACACTCACACAAACCCTTACTCACACACACTCACACAAACCCTTACACACACCCTTACTCACACACACACCCTTACTCACACACACACCCTTACTCACACACACACCCTTACTCACACACACACCCTTACTCACACACACACACTCTCACACACACACTCATTTACACACACACTCATTTACACACACACTCATTTACACACACACTCATTTACACACACACTCATTTACACACTCACATGGCTGCCCTGCTGCAAATACTTAATGCAGATACTTTTACACATAAAAGTAAAACACACACACACGCGCGCATGATGTGTCTCCATGAACGAGCTGTGGCGTGTTAGCTGTTGTCAGGGAGAAACAGAGGGTCCTGCAGCTAACAGAAATACCACACACACAGTTTTCAACCTGACTCTGTGCTTTCTCTGTGTCAGTAAACGCTGTGACAGGAGGTGGACTGGGGATAATCCAGGCTGGCCGTTACACACCGTGTGGTGATCAAAATGTATCTAGGGGTGAACTGTAGCTGACAAAGAGAGAGAGCATTTAACATTTCTAGTCAAGCCTAGTCTACAAAGCTTCATTTACAAGCAGGAGTAGTTCTGGTGCTAGAAAACAGGTTTGATTTTTTAAACAATTTTAAACAAGTTTAAACATTGGAGGGTTTAGTCAGATGTCTGCAAAACTAACTTCTCTAATCAATCATAAAATGAATCGGTCAATCAGAACTGCTTTGCTTTACGTGTTAGAGCAATAATGAAAACAGAGTAATATTTAAACAGTCTCAGACTAGTGTAGACGAGGAAGAACCTGTTTTCAAGGGGTCTTGATAGGCAGATTTGCAAAGCAGAATTTACAGCAGTTCTTTATGGTTGCTGGGCAACTTCAAAACCTGCCACATTTTTGAATCAGAACCATCAGTTTTGTAATATTAGTTTGACTGTACTGAATACAATAACTACTTATATATACACCTATATATTATAATATATACCCGTTTAAGTTTACATTTCGTGACTTGTTTCGTGATATCACATTTGGTCATGCCACCCACCCCAATAACGGTTTCTTCCTCCCCAAGAAAACTCAGTAAAACAGACCTCGTGTCAAGACACGCTGTAGTAAAGCACTCGAAAGCACAGCATGAACAGTAGAAGAATAAAGATGCTAGAAATCTCAAAACGATGCTATGCTTAATATAACTCTGTCGTCACGCTACGGTTGCCATGGCTGCAGTTGTCAGCATGGCACAGATCTTGTGCCATGACTGACAGCTGTGACAACAATGAAATCCAATCCCCTTACTGCAAAAACATTCCCAGGGCCCGGCTGCAGTCGCATGCACAGAGATCTCGGCATAAACCGCGCGGGGGAGAGCGTGTGGGCAACATGCTGGAAAGCCGCCCGTTGCATGAACAACATTCTGACAGAGAAGAAACTGGCGTTCAGGACCTGTTGCAGCTTCAATGCGATTTGACATGGAAAGTAACCTGGAGGCAGGCCAGAAAGCACAGCAGCCAGCTCAGAAAATGGCAAAGATGGATTACACAATGATAAAAATTAGTAAGAAGATTTAGTAATACTTTCTCGTATACCGGCTCAGTATACAGACCGCTGGCAGATGGAGGAGAGTTCTGATATCTTATGCTGCTAATGATGCAAATGATACATTTTTAGAAATTAAACAAACGCCTCCACTTCATCAAAAACATCCTTGCAGTATAATTTGTTTTAACATTATATATATTTTTCAAAAATATTATTCTTAAGTAGTTACAAAAATAAAGGATGTTTGAATAATTTTCTTAACCAAGCAATAGCATTGGACTTTTGAACGTTCCCAGAACTTTTAAAATTACGTTACGGAAACGTTGTGAAAATGTTAGGTTCTTAAAAATGTTAGCTTGATAAGATCTACATCAAAATTAAAACAAACCGAATTTACCTTCCTAACACATGTTCCTAATCTCATCTGTAATAACTCCAAAACAACAATCTGCTGATATTATATTTCATTTCTAAGTTGTTTCAGGTCTGGCTCCATCTCAGCCGATCAAACATCCACTTTTCACATTCAAATCAATTCCTGATGAGTGAAATCAAGAAATTGATTTTCAAAGGATGAGATTTTCGTGCAGTGTACATTTAATTTCGCTTCAATTCTGAATGGTGGATGCTTTTACCTTTCTGTGTTGCTTGGAAAAAGCAGCAGAACTGAATTATTCTATACGAGTGTAACATATAAAGCGGACGCCCACCCACATATAATCCATAACCCACCGCAAACAACACCAGCAGCTCATCAGCACAAATTCATCATGATCTCCTGACGCTTGTTAGATTTTAAACAAAGATTTTGATGCAGGTAGGCAGGGACTGCAATGAAGTAATGAAGCAGAGTAATTATGAGAATAAGTATATTAGAAACAGCATTATGTCAGACACATGAAGTGAACTATAATGAGAGGTGAGATAGAAATTACGCTTCTGTCTTTATAAGAGATGAGAGGACGTCAACAGATGAGTGTAAATGTGGAGGTGCTGCCACAGCAAGAACTGGTACAATAAACAACACCCACATCAGAGAGAGAGAGAGAGAGAGAGAGAGAGAGAGAGAGACAGAGAGAGAGAGAGAGAGAGAGAGAGAGAGAGACAGACAGAGAGAAAGGCATGGGGTGAGAGCAGATTGAAAAAGGTTTCCAAGTAAAAGCCACTAGAAAGAATAATTGAGATCCCTAGAAAGCAAGAGTGTTAAATTGGTAACAAACACTAGACTTTGACTTACTTTTACAAACACTACAAATAACAGACTTTTACCTCCTGAGAAAAACAACAACAAACTGTGATCAGATTTAATAAATCTGCAATAAATCTGACAGACAGGAATAAAAACTCACAGACCAAACGATGTGAGCTATGCTATCTCTATTTATTTACTTAAATGTTGAGAACTCTTAAGTGACGAAAGAGAAAACTTTTGTAAGACTAAAAAAATCCTAATGGGCAGATGGATGGATGGATGGACAGATAGATGAGCTCCGGATAGTAAAGCAGAGGTCTGTGGAAAAGGGTTTGCACACTTTGCCTCCGTTTCCAGATGCAGGAATCTGTCAAACATGCCTAACTGGAGTAAGAAACAAGCTAACATGAGGTTTAGGACTCCTGAGAGCTTGTTCTGCTAAGACTGTTTATGGAAGCCATCTGAACACAAGACTGCAATCATCACATTACCAACCGTGACGATCACACCAGTCTCTAGTGCTTCAACTGCAAAAATACCCGTCTACCCATCAAACACGCATGATGCTAGATGCTAAAGTCAAGCTCTACAGCTACATTCAATACTTAACAGACTTGAACTAAAACTCCTCATTTCTTCAGTCCTTCAGAACTCTACAACACCAGCAGAACTCAATCACAGACATATCCACAGCTTCTGTTCTTTGCTGTAGGACCCACAGGAACTAAATGTCACTGCTCTCAAAAACGGGTTTCATTTATTCCACCCACTGTAAAGCAATGCACCGATTCTGCACTGATTCCTGGAAGAGATGAAAGAGGATGTTCTGAAAGCCAGCACCGAGGTTTCTCATGACCTTCCTGCATCCACAGTTATCTGACCTCTCACATCAGCCATTGTCTGACTATTGAGTTCCTTCATCCTGCTGAGCAGATACTTGAGAAGATTAGATTAGTCATTCTGATCACCTATTCAATACATTTACAGTATACATGATATGTATGTACACACAGGCTGTGTTTTAAAACCTACTGAGCTGCCTTGTTGCCTACATTCTGCTACTACAGAAAAAGGTTCTTCATAGGTTCTTTAAAGCAATGGCATAGAAGAACCATGTTTGATTTTGCAAAGAACCGTTCAATCAAAAGGTCTAAAAAAGAACCATTTATTACTTTAATAGTCCTTAGAACCATTTATAGTCCTACAAAACCTTTCCTCATTACAAAAAACCTTTTGTGAAACAGAAAACCATACAGGCATTAATGGTTCTTTTATGACATCATGAGTCATTTTTTTTAAGTGTAAACAGGAAGCTGGCTTCTAAATTAGCATGATCACCAAAATGGAACCACGTTATAGTATGTGATCTGGAACAATCTGCATTGTAACAAGTACACCTATCTAGACACATAACCGTCACAGAGATTTCGTTTCATTATCTTCTATGAATACTGAATCATCTGCTTGTGAAGACACATTCATGGTTTTTGTGTTTCATTTTTCATTCAATATTCGTGTGGAAAGTGATAATCACGTTGTGGAACGTGGTATAAGGAACCAATCCTCTTATGCCACACTAAATAAACTTTATGGATCTAGAATAATCTTTAATCCACACATCACAACCATATTAGACACGCCTCGGTCTTAGCGTAAGCCCTGCCACTTAGATTAAACAAACACCATTTTCCCTGCAAAGTATTTCGATCACACACTTGTCCGTAGGGCATGCAGGTCCATAAAGGGCAGACTGGTTTATAAAAGGCAGATTTTCTTGAAAGAAACTATTATCTGTAGCACATCTGCAGTGAAAAGAACTGAATTATGTAAGATTATCCTACAACAACTGTTGAACTCAATAGCGACATGGTTTCGTGTTTTCTTTGTTACAATAGAGGGATTACAAAGGGATCAACAGAAATGACAAATATCATTTCTTGAAGACTGGCTCCTACAAGTGCCCACATACTTGCTACAATGTAAATGCTGCGTTTGCTGGGTGAAGGTTATACAATATACCTGTGATTGCAGTTTTTCCCTTATGTGTTAATGTATAATGGTGAAATGGTGGGACATATCACAGATCTTACCCTGTATAGGTTAGTATTAGTCAATAGGCTTATATCAGTCAGACTGTTAATTATCTGCATAATGCATAATTGTTTAAAAACATATTAAGGCTGCAAAAAATACTACATTTAAACTAAAACATAATATATGGAGATGCAAATATGCCCCAGATGATAACCTGATTTTGAGCCTTTAGACAGTAATACTGGTCCACTACAGCCTCTGAATGTACATACTGTATTTACACACATATACAAAAGGCCTTATTCACTTATAATTGTGCACAAGTCGCATACTTATATGCACAAGAAAACACAAATATTTGTTTTTACCCTCGTTTTAGTGTTGATAAATCCAGATTATTTTAAAGGAGTTAGTTATTGCAATTAGTCATTTGCATTAAACATGCCTAAACCTTTCTCATATGCCGTCTTATTTTCTTTTAGTACAACTTGCTAAAAGCTATAACAGTTTATATATGCCTCGGGCACATTTAAGATACACGATCAGACATTTTAATACAGAACATATTACATCAAGTTATACAATAATTAATATTATTTTAATAACATAAGTTCAACTGGTAGAGCATTTTGTTAGCAGTGCAAAGGTTGTCAGAGCAAACATTGATAAAATGTTTAACTTGAATACCCCGTATGTCATTTAGTATAAAAGCGTCAGTCAAATGTATAAATGTAAATAAACATGCAGTTTAAGTTTCACTCATTCTTAAGTGCAGATGTGGCTTCAGCTGGAACTGGTACTAAACTTGATTCTAAATTTAGAATAAGCCTAAGTGCATCACTGCCGTGTTAAAATCTAGTTTTAAATAGAAACAGAGTGGACACAGGGTCAGTGAATAAGACAGTCTTAATCATTATTCTCTGTGGAAGATGATGGACAACGGGGGAAGAAAATAAACGGGGACAACTATTGAAAATGATAAACATAATGAAAATGCTTTTTCTAGTTTTACTCTACATCTGTCACACTCAGAAACAGATCCTGCCTCACATTTTATCCCAAAGGAATATGAGCTATATTACAGCATGCGGAGGCTCTTCCTGCAGTGAATCTGAGCTCTGCTTTAAATCAGACTGCTTCCGGGAAGTCTTTTATTATTTTTTTTTTTACACACAATAAATCACACTTGCTATGCACAGCGCAATTAGAGGTGCAGCTATCTTAAATCACGGACAAATTTAGGTGCTTCAAACGAAGAACAAATAAAAATCAATCACACAAGAGAAAACACATTTTCTAAACAGCTGAAATGCTATTAAACCATTAGAGAGAATAATTCAGCCTCGTTTGTATGCGTGTCCTAAATCTAAAACCCGTCGACAAAAATCTGGAGTCGTTTTCAACCAATTATAGTCAGAGGGTTCGTTTGCCTGTAGGTCCATATGAAAATCAGGGTCAAGCGAGGTGACATTAAAACGCAATCTCTGAAATGAGTTCGGAATTTTCTCCCGAATGATGGCACATTTTCCGTATCTGGTTCTCGGAATGAAGGTGACAATTATGTCACCTAGTTTTCCTTCCTTTCAATTTTCTTGAAATAACATCAGCTGACATTTCTGTCTGACACAAAGCTTATACTCACACTCCACGTTCAATAAAGGCTCCTATTTTCTCTTATTTTGAGATGCCGGGCCTTCAGACAGACTCCCAGACTTTATAAGACCCTTGAAAACAGCAATTATTTTGGGCTATACTCAGCTAACAGGGAACGCTTTCAGAACATTATCTAAAGGTTCTTGCAATGTTAGCAGAACTTTTTTAACGTTATAGCACATATTAAAAACCATTCTAAAGTTGTTAGAGGAACGTTTTAAAAACATTACAGAATGAAAAAAGGTTTAAGTAACATTCTTACAGCCAAGCAATAATGTTATTACAGCATCTAAAAATGGACGTTTTAACTGTTCCTAGAACTTTCAAAATAACATTTTTCTTACTCCACAGAAACATTACAGAAATGTTCTTACAACCTAAAATTGTTAGCTGGGTTTGGTCTTATTCTTATGGACACACCTGACTGGTCACATCTACAATGAGCCAGTGTGAACGTGTTGGGTGAAGTTCTTAACAGAACCTGCACGTTTTGCTTCCTTAACAAGACTGATTATGAAGTAACGTGGTGTGAAGCGTGAGGAGCTCTGACAGCACAGCTTCGTTTCTCGGGGATTGTGCCATCAGAAGAGAGGAATCATGGGTAATCTAGGTAATCTCTGAGTGGATAAACTCAGCTGATGCGTGGGCCACACAGAATAGTTCAGCATGCAGTAACTCTTTCTATTGGTTGTTATATGAATACAGCCAATAAGATACTAGTATTTTTGTCAATCTGAGTTTTGACCATGCTGGTCCTGGCTGGTCTTTTCTTCAACCACACCAAACGAATCTTGCTGGAAGACTTCTTTGCTGAAACTAAGGTGCTACACAGAACCCACTTCACCTTATTTTTACTTCACTTTTACAATACTGTATTTCAACCAATACAGACGTAGAAAACACAGACTATGCTCAGGGTTCTGATATTAAACCGCTCACTGCTTTTAAGTTAAAACAAAATGCTCTCTAAGCTTGGCCATGTAATTCATGTCCTGATGTGCCCTTTGGCTCTCGAGTGGAAAACATGGTTAAAGCTCTGAGCCACGTTCATCTGCCAAGAAATGGTGCACAAGTAACTTTAGCTAAAGGGAAGATCACAGACTCTTCTGCTGAAGTATGAAGGTGATTCTTTGTCTTTTTCTGGACAGTAAACAAATGTTGGAAGGATGGAATAGAAGCAAAAGAAACCACAGTCCCTCAAAAACACGTCACTTATTGACCATCTTGGCAACACCCTTGAGCAGCTGTTTTCTACTTACTTATGTACTCAAATGTGGAAATACCACAATTTCCAAAACCAATTTTTTCAATACTAATAAAATTTCAGTTTTAACTCACATGTTTTGCAGGTCACATTAACAATATAAATGAACAACCATGGCCTCATAAATGTTATATCTTGAGCTCAAATCACACAAAAACCTATTTTTAAGCTGGTCCAGCTAATGTAAATTCCCTATTATAGATTAGACTTTTATTCTCAGCTATGCAATTACTCCCAGTCATTTTTCAATTAGTTTTTTTTCTTCTAAAAAGCACAACACGGAGATGCTGAACATCTCTCCTCATACTTACTAAATAAATCTCCTCTTCATTTCTGATCATTCTCACTGTTTAATCAAGAACACAAGCCAAGGTTACCGTAACCCAAGCAGTCAATTATGCCCCATAAATACTGTTATTAATTAAGAATCTTTTCCGAGTCAACATTATTTTGCTTTGAAAAGCCAGGCAGAGATCTGCTACAGTGGAGGGTCAAACAAAGCATCTCAGTATGTCGATGTATTCTGCTAATTGGAGACTGAGGCACACAGAGATGAGGAGAAAAATACTCCTGTCTAGATGTTTGAACATCAAGCGTTCATGCAAACAGAAAAGAAAATAAACTGATATAGATGAGTAATTTAATTCTCATTAGGAACATAAGAACATACAGAGAGACAGATATGTAACCTGTAACTTTTCTGGGTTACAAATTAACAGAAATGAGCAAGTACATGACAGACCGGTGTTTAAAACTCACCCAGCAGCAGTAAGTTTATAATGATTTATCATTTGAGCTGCGGGTCAATTTCCTGGCAAATGTCGGTTTGGCTTCAACATATATGATAAAAAGTACATAAGGTAACCTGCAATTTTGTTTCAAACAGAGATGCCAGGGGTAGAGGGGTCAAAGATTGAGGTTAGGGGCTGCAGCTTTAACGCAAAGCTTGCATAGGACATTTTAAACATCTTGTTTTTGGAAGTCCTTCATTCCAGGTCTGAAACACTGTCATCTAAACATCTCCATCATGAGGAGATATATATTAGCCACAAGCAGCAGATTTATTGCTCTTCCGTGAAGCCAATGAAAAATGTGAGCTAAATCCCCCACAGGTTAAAGGTCAAACTTCTCCATGGTCACATTCATTATGCATACAGTGTACGATACACTAACTGTGATTCTCTTGAGCACTAGAACGCAGTCTAGAACGCAGTCTAGAACGCAGTCTAGAACGCAGTCTAGAACGCAGTCTAGAACGCAGTCTAGAACGCAGCTCAACATCTCAAGCGATGCATCCGATGAGCCGATCATCATCAGAGCGTGGAATCTGTCACAGTCAGAATGAAACAGATATCAGACGTGTGCTCACAGACGCTGCTTATTTACACCAGACGTTACGCTGCAGAGAGCCGTGCTTGCTAATTACTGTGACCTACAGGAGGCAGATATGTGGGTTAAGTTTGCCTGTCGCTGGGCTGTTCTGCATGCGTGTCCCGGGGACGTTTTCACAGTATAAATCCCGGCAGCCCCTTTAATCTACTTACAGTGTTACATCCTCTTTAAAAATTCACTAACAGAGTGACAACGGCACATTAACACGGGTCTCTGGCCAATGGGAGAATCCAATCTGTCCATTTAACTTCTATTGATCAGAACCAGCCTGCAAACAAAGCTTCGATTTCAAGATTGACATCCATGATTAATATAATGTAAAATAAATAATATATGTGTGTGTGTGTGTGTGTGTGTGTATACACACACACACATATGTTCTTGCTTGATTTAAAAACTTGATTTACAGGATGATTTTACTGTACTACAGTAATGAAAGAGAAGTAGATTTTTATAAAATCTATATTTTTATAAGATCTTATATAAAGTAATTTTGGTGCAAAATAGGTTTAATTGTCAGAAACGTAATGAAGTGCAGGAATGTGCATGTGCACTACATGCAAATGAGAATTTTTTTATTTAGGATTTGGGGTGAAAAACGACATAATTAAAATCATCTCTTAATAAGTAACTGTTACAGAAGATTGAGACACGACCAAATTCACAATCAGAAGTCACTTCTAATAGCTCTTAGCTGCTTCCCATATATGGCCACATTTTGTTAAAATAATAGTGGCCGGGCAGTTATTGAACACAAGGAATCAACAAACACGAGGAAAAAACAAAGGCAAATGAAAGCAGCCTGCTTTTAGAAATGAGGACACGTTAAGTTCTGTGCAGACTGTGAGAATCACAAATCAAGATGCTGAGAAATAATTCAAACCCTCTTTGAGACAGAAGACCTCTACCTGTCCTTATCCTTCAACCTAGAATAAAACGAATCGAACTTCGTTTAGACAGCAGAGAGTTAATGTCTAGAACCTTCACGCTGATCTAGTCCATCATGGCACTTGATTAAAACAGCCATACCTGTCTCCCAGAAGTACAGTGACTTCTCATCCCTTGATGTTTGGGATTGAGCGCTCCACACCCCACAGAGCAGTAAAAATAACCTCCATAAACACAGGAACGCCGTCCATGCACCCCTAACCCCAAGTCCCATGGCTTCCCCGAGTCCAATAAAATCCACTCGGTCAGGAGGACAACAAACCCCAACAAGAGCAGAGAAAGAACTTCAGGACCACAGACTGAGAGAGTTAGTTTGCCTGGAGTCGGTGTTCCCTGAAGAACCGGAGCATGAGGAAGATCTTCTCGTCTTCTGCTCCTCTGGTTAGCTACAGAAATAAAGGAGAACGTTGTAACTGAACAACAGAGAACGTCAAGCACTGATTCGATTGCTGCCTCAGTCCTCTGCTTACTGCAGCTGACTGACGCGGTAGCTCCCCTCCCTCTCTCCCTCTCTCTCTCTCTCTCTCTCTCTCACCCTCTCCCTCTCACCCTCTTTATCTCTCTCTCGCTCTCTCCCCCATGCGTAGGGCACAAGGACGCCCCTTCACCATGCTCCTGTGACGCTGAGGAAGACGAGATCGGAGCAGAGAGCTGTCGCTAAGGGAAGGAGGGAGAAAAAGAGAGATTTATGAGCTGAATTTGGAACATTCTGTGTGTGTTTTAAAGCACTAGAGTTAAAGGCTTCTGTGACTGAAGCTTAAGTATGTTATTAATGAAAGACACTCCAGAAAACCAAACGGACGACTGAAAGCTAATATTGCATCCAGAGGAAAGTGTTATAGTGATGATCACTCATCGACAATTTCAAAAAAATGTCACTGGATTCCTTCAGAAATGCGTCACACTGTAAAGGCAAAATGGGTTTCGAACGCCATTTCTTGATTACTTTTTAAATGCTGTGCTTCTGTTTTATATACGCAACTGAACCACATCAACCATGAGCAAAGAATATTAGCGAATTATTTTCATCTATAATATCTTACTGTACTTACAACATGTAGGAAGCCATGCTGTCCATTCTCAGTATGTCAACAGAAGCTGTAGTGATGTCACGCTGCTGGGAAAGATCACTAAATCCAACTGACTATCTTGTTAATCCACTTCTCTAAGCTCAATAGTTAAGGTCGTGAACTTGACTGTTAGATACTTGCATGAGGGCAAACTAAACACTTCCACCCTGGAGCTCTCGTCGCACCCGAGTCCATGTAAACGTTAAGGAAACGCTCTTACAACCCAAAACTGTTAGCTGGGGTCATATCTGTCTGCAACAGAAAAATACAAGCAAATATCATGTAGTGAGTTTAGAAATCACAAAACACAATGATGTTCCTTCTATAAAAATTGTTCATTTAAACTGATAAACAGTTGAAAAATACAACAAATCTAACATGAAACATGAAATTCGCCTTTCAGAAGCTTTAGGAAAAACATTTAACTGCTCAAAAATAATCCAAGCAACACAAATTGACATGCATTAAAACGCAGAAAGGCAAACAGCTCTAATATATAAAGAAATAATGATTAAAAAGGCCATTGGGAGGTTGTGCTAGTGCGTGTTTTATGAATGACAGTTTAGATGGAAAAGGAGAAGCCTGAAGGAAATCGTCTCTTCCACTCTAGTGAGCCGACAGACCACGAGCTCCGAGTGAATTTATTCAAGCAGAACCTGCCCGGGTCAATGCTAATGTTCACTCAGCACCGCTGAGAGCCCGCCGGATCGCAGGCAGAACCCTGCAGGTAACGCAGAGATGGACTTTTCAAATGATTGTTTTTAAAGGACAAAATGCCGTGTTGTTTTCTTGCAAAAGTGACGGTTGTGACAGAAGACATTATGTTTGGATTATTTTTGGGACATTGACTCTGCAAGACCATCTTTTCGGTGTAACGGTATTTATGGCTTGTTAAGCGAACATTAGGAAAGACCAATCACATTTCAGTATGCAAATAAGCATACAGTTAAGAAACTTTAGCATTTGCATACTGAATTGCAATGACATTATCTGTGCAGGTGAGATTTTGAGTGATTTAAAGATCTCCACGTTCTTGTCAATGAATCGGTCAAAGTGCTAGAGGATCTAATTTAGGTTTAACTGTTTTTGCAGCATTTACACTCCGTCTGCCTCATTGATTTGAGCTTCATAAGAGGACGGTAAATAAAGCCGTCTGTTTAATCCTTTCACAGCTGACCAATCACAACTCAGCTGACACATTTTTACATTCTCTGTCAGGGTGAAATTACTACAGTGTGTTTCTCTGGAGAAAAATGCGACTCTTAACTAAAAATCTATATTCGCTCTCCGTTTCAACTCGATGTCAAACAATCTGAGATATCTGGGGATTTTTCTCCCTTCGGTTTTCCACAACGCGTGACTTCAGGAAGAAATTACAGTGTAAAAAAGCTAAATCAGCTAATGGTGCTTCCCTGAATTTTTAGCCATGCCTGAAAGAACAAAACGCAGTCAGAGGATGACAGTTTGTCGGGCTGCGGTGACAGGCCACGCTGCGATAGATTAGACTGCAGTCCATGACTCACAAGGAAAATGCGATGACAGCTGCACCAAACTCATGCAGGACTGACAGTCTATAAGTCTCCATAGTGACGCCTGAAGCCACTGACCCATGTTCACAGAAGAAAAAGATGAAGAGTCTAACAGAGGCAGACACTGCTCACGGTTCGAATGACTGAGTGCTACAAACACTGAAATATACAAAAGTGCTTTTTTCTGTTTCATGTCGAGCTAAAAAAAAAATCAACATTAGATAAATAAAATAAATACAAGTCAATGTTGTACATTATTTTAAAAACAAACAAATGATCTTTGAATTCCATCATGATATAAAAAGTTATTCCACCTGGCTAACAGAATCCAAATCTATTCTATTCAATTCTATAATATAATAATCAGAATCAGCAATGTGTAGAAATTGTGTGTATAAAGTATTGCACAATTGAGAAGCCATTTACATTACTAATATATGCTGCCTGCCATATATCAGAATAGTGGCAAAGTGTCAACAATCATATTTACATTGAGACGAGTTTTGTGCAGGTTGTGTGTGTGTGAGCTGGATTATGTGTTTAAATCCTCCAGCTACCTCTCGCTGTTAAACCAGTCTGAGCTGACTGGCTGAGGGAAAAACCAATTAGTCTGATGAGACTCTTCAGAGCGTCCTCACGCGTCATGAGTCGATGTCAGTGCACCATTATCTTTATTTACTTCTGACCCTCCATAACATACAGAGCTGAGCCGTACACACTCACCGCCAGGTCCCCAGATCCACCATTCAAAACAGCTTCACGGATCCAGAGTAACGGTTCTGATTCACACAACTAACTTACCACTAATGCAGTAATTCCAGTGAAAGATTAACAGCACAATAACAACACACCCACCTACAGCCAACACACACTGATAAACACAATATAAATGTAGTAATCAGGAAATGTTAAGCTTTAAATATAAACGTTAACTATACATTTTAAAACTGAATGATTTAGGGTTTCTAGGCCTGGAAGGCAATGAATAATAAAATGAAAAGTTTTATATACATTAGCAGATATCGTTATTTTTAACGTGGGAACTTCTGATTATGTGTTTTGTGCAACGTAACTCATGTGACTGGATCTTCATCTAGAAAATATTATTTTTCACTCATTATACATGCCTGAAATGCAGTGACAAATAATATTACAAACAGATTCTCACTGATGGCTCATTTCACCTAAACATGATGCATGAAGTAAACTTGAAATTACATCATTTTAGATATTTCAAAAATTATTAGTAAGACAGCATTATTATTGTACATCATATAACATTGCGTGAAAAGCGTTCTTCTGTTTGTAAGGGTGGAGGCAGGTCCAGTTCACAGTCAGTATCAAAGTGAATGTGGGTCAGCAGTATTAAAGCAACCTGACATCAAAGCCAAGAAAGAAACGGGTCAAACTCTGCAGTCCTTGGGATTAATCTGTCAAATTAATAGCGCAAAATCCAGCTGCCAGTCCTGGTTTAACCACGTTTAACAGCGCATTTCAAAGACTGCTTTGTTAAACAACAAAAGTGACTTTCAAGGTGCAGCTTTGTGATCATAAGAGCCATGTTTCTTTCTGATTCATGCCTGTCTTCCTATATGACAAAAAGAGAAAGAAAACAGAGTCTGTTTCACAATGTGTGTCATATAATTTATCCCTGAATCATTACAGATGTTCATTTTGATCCTAAAAGGATGTGTTTTCTCTGCCTAAAACGCTGAAATTAAAGAGCACATTCAGTCCCTCTGACCTCTACTGTAACTCTCTCATTAGAAGATCTCGCGAACAGCGGGATTTGTCATTCATTATCATCACCATGGAAACAAACTGATGGCTCATGACAGCCATTCAAAAGCTTGCTGTCACTTTCCAGCATCTCAAGGGTATGATATTAAAAGCACAATCTGTAATCACATATTATAAAATATAGACACAACCAACTATGCGGAAATACCCTAGCAACCAGCAGAACACTCTAGCCATGCCCTAGCAACCACTCACCCACAACAGCCTGGCAACACCTAAGCAACTGTCTAGCAAGACCAACATCCATTCAAACTCTAAATCTCTGTTTAAACACCGCAAGTATTACAACATATAAGGTCTGTATACACAGACTTTATACATCTGAAACTGTTTTTAACATTGAAAGTATGTTTTCGTCAGCACTGTGTCCTTAAACAAGACACTTAACCTTAGATGACCCCAGTAGGATCTGTAATGGTCTCTGTAATAGGTTCATGGCGTCTGTAATAGGTTCAAAGTTAAGGGTTAAATAAAGGTTCTCTTTCTAAATAGAAATAAATAGAAGATCTCTTAATTTCCATACAATACAAACAAACACACAGTCCCTGCATGCCTTCCATATTTATTGTATGTGTAAATCAGGATGCTGTTTATAAGTGCATTTCATCTCTGGACACTTATTATGGGATGTTTAGAGTTGGACATAAAACTAGACAGACCAAACAAACAGGAAATCATGCCCTTACTATCAACAAGGAGTTTGTGTCATAATTCATTTCTCACAATTCACACACTGTCTGTGGCTGTTCATTGTTGTGAATAAACAATATTTTTCAAAAGAAGTTAAATGGGCAGAGATCATATTCATTATTCAAGTTAACAGGTTAATAATAAAGATTTGCATGGTAATCATTAAAAAACAATCAGCCCAAAAATGACAATCTGTCATCATTTACTCACATTCATGTCGTTGCATCTTTAAGGGATCCATGCTGAAAATATTTCACTCAAAATCCCTCGTTTGCATTTGTCGCTGTGTCCAGCATGAAAACCTATTAAAAACGTCTTGAAAACGTCTTTTAAACGTCTGTGACGCACCTATTCCATATTAGGAGAAAGAGGAAGTAAAAAAAACTTTGTTTTTCCAAAATAGCGACAAATGTAGCGACAAACAATTTTTGGACAAGCAATGAAAATCACCACTAACAGCAACATAATTTTGGTATTAATAAAGACAGCTGTCACTTCATGTTAATATAAATCACAACACAGCCGCTTTTTTAACTTACGTGAATGTTGACTTTAGTCACAGCACGTTGCGGTTATATATTAAAAATACAACAAAGCCGTGAAAGTGACTTTTTTACACGTTCATTGACGAATATATGCCAATCATAACGTCAATAAAATGTCAATAAAATTCAATACGTGAAAGAGACGAAACGCGCTGACGTGTCAATGCAAATATGGCGTGATAACGTCATAAATATGCTAATGAGCGCGTGGCCGTCCCCTAGTGACGTTTAGCTACTTCATTGAAACTGGTATGAATATAAAAACCAATCATTTCTGCTCCTCCACACACTGTTAGTAGCAGAAACGTAATGTTTTAAAAATGTTTATTATGCATGCATGCAATTAGAGCCATTGGGACTTAGTTATTAAAGAAACGTCATTTACTCTCAGTACAACAGTGCCATCTGTTGGCTTTAACACATTGTGCTTTAGTGGTCTGATCTTTCTTAACACATTTGCTGGCAGTACAAGCCTAATGGTTAGAAAGTCTCACTACTAACCCAAAGGTCGCAGGTTCAATTCGCAATGCTGGCAGGAACTCTCCCCCAGCTGCTATGTGGGTGCGGTAGTGTTAGCTGCTCTGGGTGTGTGTGTTTTATAGGTTAATTGTAGAGGTCACATTTCCAGTATGGGTTACCATACATTAACAAATCCATCACTAACAACTAACATGTTGTGTCTTGAAATGAGGTTCTGATGTTTTGCTGAAAAAAACCCCACTTATAATCTATGTTTAATCAGATCTCTCCTCTGAACACATCCAATGTAAATCTACAAATATTTTACAGATAAGTCATTTCTCGGCAAAGAAAGACTTTTCTGTACACATGTTGTCATAAAGTAGTTGCTTGGTTTATTTGAGTTCATGTTTTATAAGTCCATGTGACATGGACATCTCAAATGAAACAAGCTTTCTCAGGTCTCAAATTTTCCCTGTCAACAAGCATTAGCCTACTTTTTATATTTGCTTATGTCATCTGCTGATGTCTTCTGTTGAGATATAAGGGTGTGGTTATGGGTAATTAGTCAGATATCCACATTTCCTGGTTTGTTTCAGAGCATTGAGTGTCATCAGTCGCTTAACCTACTGCTACAGGTAAGAACATTCAAATAAAACTCAGGAACTTGTGTTGTTTTGTGTTGTTACAAAGGTCAACAAAAGGTTTACAGTTATGTGTCTCATGACCATAATGCTGAGTTTTCTCTCTTTGGTTTATATAGCTACAATTTATTGAAGAACCACTTCTATTGTCTGTGTAAGTCCTACAGACTTCTTAAAAAGCATTTGTGATGTGTGATTGTCATAGATAACAGAGAATATGGGCGGAAACATGTTTAAACTTTTCAGAGAGGAGGTGGGAGGTAATCTTGGCCACTGAGTATATGTTTATGAATGATACGTTTATGGAAAACTTGATTTTATTGAGTGTAGGTATGATTTTCTGGCAGTGTAGATCCTGTTTGACAGCATATTTTCATCTGCATGTTCAGGCTTAATTCAGAGAATTTGCCAGAGGTGTGACTTTATTGTTGAAGTTTAACAAAACTCACAAACTTTGTAAAGACAGTCATGTTAGTTGTGTAATAGAGGGGATTTTCTCTAAACATACCAGACATCCCATAATAACTTCTTTGCTCAGTTGGTAGTTACTAATGCAAGTATGTTTTTCCTCTGATTGCAACACATCTGAAACTTTGCTATGGAAGGAAAACAAAGTCTGCGATCTACAGTCAAGCTATAGGAGTTAAAAGTGTTTGAAGAGTTTCTGTTTTGACGTTTACCTCCACTCACTTCACCACTAGATGGCGTACTCCACACAAACACTGGCTAAGGGCTGCTTTGGAAAAATATATAAGGAAAAATATGGAGATACATGGGCTGCTATAAAAAGGGTCCCTGTAGGTTTCATCAACAGACAAGAGCTGGAACGAGAATGCAAAGTATATCAGTACGTATAGATTTATTAAACATTACTGGTCATTTCTTCAACTTAGTTGTTACTATAACCATAACAACCAATATTTATTCACCAGTAATGCTCGGCATTCTAACGTGGTGAAACTTCTTGGTGATCCCTGGATCAAAGACTCCAAGTGGAATATTCCTTTGGAATTCATCTTTGGAGAAGATCTTGAAACAACCATCTTTAAAACACAAATGTCCAAAATACAGGTAAGTGTGTCTGACAGCCAAATGCAATACCCAGCTAACAGGAAACATTCTCATAATGTTGGCTAATGTTCTCTAAAACTTTTCCTAAACTTATAAAAACTTTTGCAGTAACGTTAGTATTCTTAAAAATATTGTATGTAATGTATATAAAACAAAAAATAAAAATTATGTATTATCCTCATTTTAGCTCAAAAAAGCAGAAAAAGCTATACATTTAAATTTATACAGCTTTGTTGCTTATAGCTTTGTCTAAAAAACAGACCAAAGTTGCTATTTACTTGAACTCCATTGGTTGCTCATAGCCAATCACATTGCAGCTTCACTTCTGTCTTTTATATATATATATATATATATATATATATATATATATATATAATAACTGTTTGTGTATCTTCAGCTGACTCCAGCAGTGAAAGCCACAATCATCACGGGTATGTGTGAAGGTTTGCTTTATCTTCACAGTAAAGACATCGTCCACCAAGACCTCAAACCTGATAACATCATGGTGAGCCAGACAGTCTCAGATGTTTCTCCTGGAACTTCTGACAATAAATACAGTTAGAAAATAAGACAATTTTGACCTACAGTACCGATAATGGTATTGTAAGAATTGGTGTCACAACACATTGCTGCTTTTGCTCTATTTAAGGTGGAGCATCAAACCCATCGCGCTGTGATCATTGACTTGGGACTGGCAAAGTTCTCCAGAAATGGGCTCAGCTCTGCAGCAAACATGGGCAATGAAGCTTATTCTGCTCCAGAGATCCTGCAGAGCAATGGAGTTCGTGACAAG
>JAZGTK010000428.1:0-74700 GCA_036877625.1 Ambastaia sidthimunki
CTGAGGTTTGAGAGAACTTTTAAAGAACATTAGCCAACATTCTGAGAACATTCCCTGTTCACTGGGTCACCTTTTGTTTAATATTATAATTTGCTGTACACATTTGTTTGTGTTACTAAATGTTGGTCAGTGTGAACTTTAAGTTTAACATCATTGCTTGCGATTTTTGTGGTTTCCTGATTATTACTGTCATTTCCAGTAACTCATGTCATGCTCCTATACTCAGCTGGTAGAAGTTCCTCTGTTGGTTAGTCTGTTCTGAGCACAGTATTGTGTGTCTTTTAGAATAGATATAGATATATATATGCTCTGAACGTTTATCAGTGTTGCCGTTTCGTGTTTAGTGCATGTGCTCCTTAAAGCTGCAGTTTGTAACTTTTACCTCTCTACCGCCATCTCTGTTGAAACAAAACCGCAGGTTACTTTACATACTAGCCAATCAGGGCACAGTAAGGTAAAGAGACCGTTTTAAACACTGATCTGTCATGTACTTGCTCAATAACTGATTTGTTCATTTGTAACCCCCAAAAAGATACGGATTGCAGCTTTTACGTCATTTTTTGTTTAAATTCTTCCTTGTTGCTTCCTATCAATAAAGTGGCAAAGAGACCAAAATAAAAAGACTAGACTGACTGAGCAGCAGCATTGAGCTCCACTATTAAAAACAAGGCACACTAATATAGTGATGTACTAAATGCTGTGACTTAAGCATAGACGTGTTTTTGTACTACATGTAAGTATTTTGTTGTTCTTTCACACTCAGCATAGCTTTCCTTCTTGCAAATGAAATGAAAGAAGTTTTGTTGTTTCTGTTCCTTTGATGTAAAGATGGCATGATTTGATTGGCTGCTGAGACAATGGGGCACTTTGATTTGTGGCTCTGTTGGATGTGTGTATAGGGGCAGTGTATGCCTGGCATTTGACAATGGGTGGAGTGGGAGAGCTCTGTAGCAGAGATACGTCACAGATGAAGGTGGTGTACGAACAGAGCGACATCAGTAGGTTTGCATCAGTATGTTTAGGGCTCTGCTTGAAGTGCTTTGCTTGATATAGCAATAACGCTAGATACAAGTAAAAATGCACTTAACCACCCAGAACTGCCTGGCAACCACAAAGCAACATGGTTAAAATGACTAAGTGACATAGATTGAACCATAGCATCAAGACAGGGCGTTTTAAACAAGCAATTCTTTTAATTTTAAAAAATTTCTTTCTTGTAAAATGTAAAGTATGAAGATGATTACCAGTATAAAAAATGTAAAGATGGTTACTAATTCAGTAGTCAGTTGTGTGAACACACTGCAAACTGTGAGCACACATCTGGAGCAGTGGGCAGCACTGTAGCACCATAGAATCGAACCGGTAACCTTCTGGTTACAAATATGATTCTAACCAATAGGCCACAACTGACTGCATTTTTCTTTTTTATGTGAATCAGCCACCTTGGTGGTGTGGTTCCGAGTCTCAGTTGATCCAGCTGTTGTCCCAAAGCTCTGCTCTCCTGGAACCGAGTCAACCTCTAGCCACAGCCCTGGTGACAACGTCTGAAAGTGTCCACTGATGAGGGTGATCCACAAAGCATGCAGTGTGTTTTCCCTCCTCCACCACTGAAACGTACACTGTGGGCTCAACACTGCTTCAGTGCCCTCTCAATAGGAGCTGCTTTGCTTATTGTACCTCTAGTACAATAAGCTTTTCTCAATAGGCAGCTCTGTGCCACAGGCTTGTTCTTTCCACCCCCCGGCTATGTACAGTATAGTTTGTTTTGCGTGTGTCTCTCTGACATGGAGCAACTGAGCCAAGTCCAGGTTGTTCCAAGCATTTTAGGGATGTTGCCACAATTTTTCTTCTAGATTTAGGCCGTTTAAGTTCGTTTTTTTAATGTAATCCCAGACTGACTGGATGATGGTGAGATCAGATCTTTTTGTAGGCCCTATTCCTACAAAAATCCAACAGTTATTGGTAAAAGTTAATGGTACATTTTTAAATATAAAAAATATTCATTTTGGTGAGTGCAGTAGACTATTGCACAGTACTCTAGGTTACCATGAAATAAAATTACTTGCATGTCAGATTTGGTCATAATACAGTATTACAAAGGCTTGTCTGCTCAGCACATCTTCTTTCTCAAAAAGTACATCTGAATTCCACTTCCTGTTCGTATCTTTCTCATAATATCCTTAATATAAGCAAAGTCATGCTTGTTTGCATATTAGCAGCCAGAAAAGAGGAACTCACAGGAACTTCTGCACAGGAACTCCCCAGGTGCAGAAGACACAGGGCGTGGGTCTTTGTATAGTGGGGTGAGAGACGGGGGGTTGAGGATGTTTTGGGGTGTTTCCATGTTGAAAGGTCACTCACATGAGCTTTAAAAAAACAACACCAGCTGACCCCTCACATGACTTCCTTAAATCACACTCATCATTGCACACACATCAGAGAGTTATTTATTCAATGCCACCAGACTAAATAAATGAAATGAATCAAATGATATTTTTAGCCACAATATAACAGATAATATATGGAAAGGCCTAAAGCACATAAAAATGGCTTCATATTTATATAGTAAGCATTCCAAATGAAGCTGTAAAGCAAATCACTGTTCCTACTCTGAAATATGAAAGAATTATTGTAGGGTCACTTATTCAGTTTCCAAATAAAATATGTATTTGAAAACAGCCACAGGGAATCTGATTTTTACATTCGTTTTGCATGTTTTATCCTGAATTTATTTTACAATTTAGTTTAAAATTCAAACTTACTGATATGTTATGATGTCTTTGTGAAAACATTTTCACACAGGTGGTCCATTTAAATTTTAATATACACAGTTAGTGATCAATACAGGAGAATCTCTCTATTAGGTATTGTCAGGTTACCAAAGCAGAAACATTTATGCATTAGTTTATTATGATGAATGCAACCATGCAATTATAAATATAATTGCTTGGATCCATTAACTTCCACTAACTTACTCTTTTACTTTGCAGACCCCCCTCCACTTTTCGGGCTGGACTGCACGGCAGCAGCAGCCCGCCCCCCGCGTCCCCCAGCCATGTCGTCACGCATTGGCCTGCGCATGCAGCTCATGCGGGACCAGATGCAGCAGGAGGAGCAGCGGGAGCGGCAGCAACAGCAGACAGCAGCCATGCATTACATGCAACATCGCATGCCATGCCCGCCGGCACCCTCGCCTGCTATCAGCGCACCATCTCACTTCCAGGCACCCATGCAGGTGCCCGTTGAGGTGCTAAAGGTAGGTATATGCATCAGTCTGCATGCATTCACCCTAAAAATGAAGGGTTAACTTTCTTGAATTTTTCTCTGTGCTGTAGTTCACTGAAGTGTAGAGCTTGTGAGCTTGAGTCATTTGTCGATAGCGATAAGTGCAAGAATGCCAAAAAATTCAAGTCGGCTCACAAACACTCCACTCATGGCCTTTTTTTGTTTTTTTTTACAATAAAGGCATACCAGAGGAGTGTTTTTGGAAAACTTCATTAAGACTTAACACTGGTTTTTTTTAAGATACACCCACTTCCATAAATCCCTCCAAATGCCAAATTCCCTCTAATCACCATGCGACTTCCCCCGTGAGACCCTAATCTTGCTTTTCATTGGACAGTTTAGTGATGTGGCCACCCTAGTGGTCCTGAAAGGATGGATAAATTCTAAGGAGTGCAGGAAGACCAAATTAGGCAAGATTAGGTGCTCCAATAATCTCTCACATGGCGGTGGCCAGGTGTTTTTAGGGAAAATGTAGTGACCAAAGTCCAAAAGTCAGTGGGTCGTTCAAGACCGACTACGACTCTGGAGCACTGGATTACATTTCAACCAAGATAAAAAAAAAGTAAGGAATATTTGTGGAAGAATGCGGTGGAACGGCAGCCAGGTAGGAAGAAACAGGCCAATTTGATTTGGCATATTTTTTTAAAGATAACACACAGGAAGAGATAAATCTCACAGATGACATGTCACAGGCCTGTCTGATTCAAAAGATTCAATGTTCCTGAATCATTATCTGTTAGAGGAGCCAAACTGTGTGTTTTGTGTCTGCATATACACATGGAATTTTGATGCATGTGAGGCATTCTGAGAATTTCGTTCGTTCCGGCAAAGAATGACATAAGACAAAAAAAATAGAACAGGCATGATTAGTCGTTTAAAATCCACACCTTTTTGTTTTCCTGCAACATTTACACACAGTTTAACACAAATACAGCATAAAAATATCAAATAGATTATCTGCTGTAAAAGATTTGCATTTTTAGTTTTCTGATTTGGGACAGAAAGTGTAGCAATGTATCGAAAATTAAAAATACCAGAAAGTTTTTGAGAAGTTGTAGATTTTAATCAAAACTGGGTGTCATGGTATTACCTCATGATGTATTACACAACATTTTAAAGTTTCCTGTCTGATGACTATCAACATTAATGAGGCCTCTCTCTTGTGGCTCTCAATAGACAGCACTTTAGATGACATCAGAAACTCTGTTATCGATTTAGTTACTTGCTTAAAAGCTTTGTGTGTGTAAAACTATTGCGTTGTTACAAATTCCTCCATGATCAAACTGAATCATTCAAATGTTGAGTCTACTTTCGGGTTGACAGTTTCAAAGCAAGCTTGTTTTCAAAAGTCAAACCTCCATTTTGCTCAAAATCTTAAGAACCTGAATGAAATATAACAGCTACGCTTGAATAGCTACATTTTCATTAGCAGAAGTGGCAGTAACTTGTACTTGTAGACGTTGTTGTTTTCCCCATGCAACCAATCACGTGTCATCTCAGGATTAGGCAACAGTGGCATCATTTATCTGGACATTTACTGCTGCCATTCCTAGATTAAATAAAAGTATGCGATGAAGATATGTATCCATGTATAATGACCTTCTAGGTAACTAACCTTCTGTAATTTCAGATCAACTGGCCCTACCCAAAACGCCCTTTGCATAGCCTGCATGGAGGCATTTAACCCCAGGGAAATGCCCTTCCTCACAGAGTCCCAACTTTACAGCTTGTGTCCTGTATCTTTACACTTGCACTAGCTATAAAATTTTTATTTGCTTCACCGTGTTTTTTGCTTTAAGACTTTTTGTTAAATGCAAGAGATTGGACACAGGTTGCATAATTTGACAGCTGTCGTATAAGTGCAGAGACCAATTCATCACCAATTTAATCCAGGCTTGTTTTATGAATGTATTTTAGTGCCTTTTCATGGCTAATTAAGTGTATTTTACAGTAGGGCTCAATTTGGAGCACAGGTATGAATGTGTGTGAAGACAATAACATTTAATTTGGTTTTGGTAACTTTAGATCACAAAGGATAGTTTACCCCCCAAAACATTTTAGAAAACCTCATCCCATTCATTTGAGGTTGTAAGAACAAATCTGTGACATTAAAAAAAGCTCTGCTAACATTACTGCACAAACCTTTTTTAATGCTGAAAGAACGTTAGCTAGGATGTTGTTCCAAAGCCTTATGACTTTCTTTCAGCTGTTAAACACAAAAGTATATTTTTGGGACTGACAGCATCAACCAACATTAATTTGTATTTTGCATGGAGAAAAAATAAGAAATGAAAGTGCATAATATGGCTGTCAGTCCCTAAGATTCTGCCCTTTGTGTTTAACAGAAGAAAGAAAGTCATACATGTTTAAAACAACATTATTATGAGTACATGATGACAGAGATTTCATTTCTGAGTGAACTGTCCCTTTAAATCTGACATTCTTTTCATCAAATGTCAGTTTTGGGTAGTAAAGCACTCAGTTATAGACAATCAGGCTTTGAAGTGAAAGAATGAGGCCATTTCATTCAGACATCACCTCATCTCAGCCATCAGCAGGTCACTGTTTGATTGAATAAACTTCTAGAAACTTTATTGTCCCTGAACAAGCCTAGATTTAAACCCCACAGTTACAGTACAGTTAAGTATTTGTGACTGCAGCTCTGTTTAAAACTTAGCTCACTGATTCCGGATGCCTTCGGTTAGTTTCATTCATAATGCCTAATGCTGACAAATACTGTTTTTTTAGTTGTTCATCCATGGGTTGAAAAAGTCTTTGCCGTCTTATAATTTGTTCGATTTTTTGGTTTTCTACTTAATAATCATTATTACACAGTGTGAGATTAGAATTTATGGTTTAAGGTCCAAAGTTATTATTATTGGATGGTTGGGCAAAACATACATGTATACATGCATACATACAGTACATACATACATATACGTGTGTGTGTTTTGTTTTGCCCAAGCATCCAGGACTAGAACTATCTGTACTATAAATATATGTATGTTTTTCTGTAACAATATATTACTTTGATCCTGCTAATAATGCCTTTCACATTAAAAGGTGCAGACTCACCTTGAGAACCCTACAGATTACCACATTCGCCAGTCTCAGCGGCAGCAGGTCAAGGAATACCTGTCCACTACCTACGCCACCAAGCAGGCTGTCCACGCTGTAACAAGCCTGGTGCAGCCCTCTCCACCCAACATGGTCCAGGGTCAGACGGGAAGTGCCCCACCACCCCTGCCTTCACCGTGCATGCGCACAGAGCAGCTCATGACCTCTGCTGGGAACAGCGCCCCCAACAGTCCCATGGCAATGCTCAACATCGGCTCCAGCCATGAGAATGAGGTACATTTAGCTTTAAAACAGTTCATTTGCTGTCGTGTTTTCACATAATCCCTGTTGACATAGGAGGTTTTGGTGGGACATAAGTCTCCTACCTTTTTAAAACAGACCCCTTGGTAGTCAAATAAAACTTGGTACTTTTTGGTTGGTGCAGGATGAGTCATCAATTTTTTTTGTCTGTATATTTTAAATGTTAAAATTTGCTTGTTTTTCGTCAACTTTTAGGGATACACTAGGATATAGATTCAAAACTAAAGACTTATAACCATAGAAACTTCTATTTTGATGTTTTGTCCTGTAAACATTTTCTATTTTTCTTAGAACCACAAGAACAAAAGTGACATGTCTCTACATGTTTTTAAAGAGCCGTTTTTACATTCCTGTACATCTGATTTAATGTACATGTATAACTGATTTTTAGTGTCACAGCGTATTTCGTTTACTGTTTATATATCTCTTCCGGTTTTATATTTAACACCATAAGTTGTTCCTCTTCTTGTTTGTAGAAATCTTTATTTTAGTAAATGCAGTTCTGGCTCAACTATAAATGTCCCATTTCTCACCTCTGATATTGTGGGTGTTATTTGAGTAGATGCACGCAAAGGTCAGGGTGTTAACTAACTTAACTTCATTGTCATTGGAGTTTAAGTGGCCAATTATGGCTGTGAAGGTATAATTAAAGATTAAAGAGTGACAGGGATCCCACAGAAAGGCCCTTTGGAACCAAGCAGACTTTGGTCCTGCCTTTCGTTTCTCTGCTCCCTGTGTCACCAAATCCTGTGGAAGGATAATATGAATGTGTGCTTGTGTCACACTAACAACCTTTGTGAGCTAAACAACAGAGGAAACATGTCTGTAGAGCTGTTGAGCGGAGTACATTCATCAGTAATTTCCACTGATTTCTTATTAGTTATACATGTTCTTTTGTGTTTAAATAGAAGATCTGCGGTAACTAAAGGAACATTTATTCATATCTGCTTTGTAGAATGCCAATGCATGACGTCTAGATGCATTGATTTAAAAACAAAACAACTCTCGTTCTGTGTTTGTTTTTGGGAAGATGGATGGGGTGATTGATGACATCATCAGCCTGCAGTCCAGTTATGATGACATCCACGCTTATATTGACCCTGTGGTGCAGATGCCAAATACGGTAAGAAAGTCATTGCCGTAGTCTCGCTTCATTTAGGCCTTAGAAATGTGACGTTTCTGCCTGTGACTAATGCAGATACTGTAGCTGAATCCCAGAAGGTAAGTAGAAAATTGACTGAATAATTCTTGTTTATGATGCACAGACTGCGTCTTATTGCCTCTAAATCTGTCTATTTTTGAAACCCCCACAACCCCCTTATGCTTTGACAATGAAGGAATTATGCTGGATCGTTTGTTGTGTTCTTTTTTGTTTTAATCAGGGTTTAAGAGATGAAAAGCATCTTTGTTCTGGTCACCAAAAGTCAAATCTAATTATAGCTAAGCACCGTCTCTGTAAAATGATGCAACTCTTGTGCTCTCATGCAGCCTCAAAACAACTTATTTTCTGTTCATACCCCGGAAAAGAAAATGAATGGATGTTTTTCATACCTGATTTCATAGATAACCAATATTAAGCCTTTGCCAAACTGCCCTCCTAGAGAAAAATGTTTAGAGTATTTTGAAGTGTTTAATTGACTTAAATGTTTTGCCCTGATTCGCTCGACGAAAGCAAAGACGTGACGTTCCGAATCAGGAAAGTGGAAGCGCTGTGTATCTGAAGTATCCACTCAACATTAACAATTAAGCCACACTCAGTTAGAGTTCAACTTGTTTACAAGGCATTTTGTGAAGGTGGGGAAGCAGCAGAAGGGGGGGGGGGGGTTGGAGAGAGAGAGCAAGAAAAGGCTTGGGGAGGGGAGGCTGAAAGTCCAGGGGAAAGTTCAGCATTTAGTGGTTAGGAGAAAGTAGAAGAGAGAAGATCCTGGTGCGGTACAGGTTAGTCTCTCTGAAGAGGTCGAAGAAGAGGAGGGGGTGAACAACAAGTGTGTCCCAACCATGAGAGATTCAGAGGCCAGTATGAAAGAATCGAATAAAACCTATGCCATTGTGGAGGTGATCGATGGGGAGAAGATTCAGCTGGTAAGACAGCAGAACCCGTTCTCCATTCTGGCTGGGGTAGGAAACGGGCATGTGGGGTTGTTTTTGCTTGATGTTCGGTTTATTCCTGGAAGTAAAGGAAAATAGAAAGCAAGAGCAAATGCCACAGGCACTTTAAGGTCACTGGTAACCTCATCACACATTTAGCCGTGCACCCTGTTGCTCGTAGCCTGTTGTGCCCATGTGTGCGCAAATGACTCGTTGTTTATGGCTGTTGTTTAGCAAGAATACAATTCCCAGCTGTTATCACCACAGAGACTTTGTTTGCTTGAAGAAGGCTGTAATGTAGTGTTTTGTTTTGCGTGGTATTGAGTGAATGAGTTGAGTGATTGATTTTTCTATTGATCAGTGTTCTTGGGGATTTATTTTCTATTGTGACGATTGATCTTTCATTCTAGCTGCTCTGTGGGCTTTGCAGCTTATTTGAAAGGACTTGGTCCTCTGCATAAGAAGAAATTCTTATTCCTAAAAGGACATAGAACATTACTGTTGGTGTTATGGATTAGAGACATTTAAAGTCATCTCCTGTTTACCAAAATAACGGCCCTTTTTTCCTGCTTCCTGTTCTGTTCCTGGATTTGGTTTAAGTCCTGTGTCTTGGCTTTTATTCCTGTTGATATTTCCTGTAGTTTGTTTCCCCTAGATTTTCCTTGATGAATGAAAAGGCAGTGCTTGCGTCAGGGGGATTAAAGCTGTAATCCGGGCGGTTTTGTAACACGGGCATTGAAAAACACAAAAACAAAGCACGAGAGTTGAATGTGTCGAATTGTCTTGATGTTGAGTTTTTAACTCAACTTACCCACCTTGCTTAATGTTTAGCGTGCAAACTGTTTTTCAAAGAGGTTTTAAAGGTCAAAACAGACACTGGGGTGAAATAGGTGGGGTTGAGCACTCCTAACGAGTCTGCACCAAAAGACCACCCCTGACCCTCTTGGTCATATCTTTTCTTTGATCACCTCCTCAATACTCTTTCATCAATGATTTAAAGCCCCTCAGGATAGAATTCCCAACTCCAATAGGGCATTAAACGCTTTCCTTTGAATGCATTTTGCAAATACATATTTGAAATCTTTGCCATAGCTCCACTCAGGAAACAGCGTTTGAGAGTTTATATAGGCCGAGTTCACATCCTCCCTCAACCTACGCTTTTCTCTTACCTTATCTTAGCGTTTGAAAAGTTTAATGAGCCGTTGCCATTTTCTTGGTACATGTCAGTGCAGAGTGCTTCACAGAATGATTGATCAGTGTGAAAATCATACAGTGTAAAGAACATGCAGTGTGACACGGCCTCCGTTCCAAAACTACCGGCTTCACGTAGCGGGTTTAGCATGCGCTGCTGTCTTTGTTGGCATTGCGCTGGCTTTTTACTGTTGATTTGTGTTTGTTTGGCATTGTGCTTCACAGTAGCCTCCGTGATAAGTTATCTGAGCTTTTCCGATAGCCGATTTATCTGTCGCAGCTCATTAGTAGCTCAGAGCTTCTTGCTTACAATTAAAATGCAACTCTGAGATGGAATAAAAGATACAGCCAGTATAAAACAATAAAGCATCCGATAAGAAGGAACTGTGATAGTCAATCATTTCTCTCACCTCAGGAGCAATAGCCAAGCGTGATTTTTTTTTTTAGTTTTATCTGTATGTTATCTCTAGCGTGTATAGCTTTGCTCTAGAGATAAGATGTGTGTTTATTGGACTTCCAGTGATTGTGATGATTTACCAGGGTTACGCTGAATATAGTTTTATAAAAATGCCATTTGCAAGACGTCCTAGCTGAATCTTCTCCAGCAAGCGGCTGCTCAATACATCACATGCTTGACTTGAATTGTAGCGTACTGTCACACAGTTTTATGAGAAAATAAATCTTGTCTCTGTAAATACTGATGTAGTTTTGCAACTCACCAGGATTAATGTGTGTTTTGTGTACTGTAGCTCCCACTATCCAGCAGCCATTTGGATGTGTACACAGGGCCAGGTATGACCGGACCAGCTGTTGCCATGACCAGCAACTCCTGCCCTGCTAACCTGGCCATTAAGAGGGAGATTTCAGGTAGAGGTGATATGTAGAATCCAGCTATATACAAAACACTTTTGTACACACACACCCCCACACACACTAGTGTTTGTTAATATATAGCTAATATATTTTAGGTGCAATACCAGTTACATGTTTGGACACATTCCCATATTAGTAGTTTTTTCCATGTTTTAGAATTAGCGCTATAATAGAATAAAAATCACTGGAAAATAAGCATTAAGTCTATTTTTTATTTCAAAGTGTTTTATATGCAAATCGTAGCAAACCTCAAGATTATTGTATGATGTCTTGACATACTAACCCAAACTAAATACCATGATACAGACAACAGAGTAAATAACACATCTCTGACTTTTTATAGTGAAATCTTCATTACATAACCCTACTGCATAAAGTTTAATGAAACTTTCACAGCTGCCATCAGTGAGCATCAGCATTGTAAAGTCTCATAACTCCAGGTCAGCTTTTACACATAACACAACATGTTTTCAGTGACATCCGACTGACAGTATTGTCTTTTGTTCTCAAGAGGCTGACGCCCGCGCCATGGCTAAAGAGAGACAGAAGAAAGACAACCACAACCTGAGTGAGTGTGTGCTTTTTTCCCCCTCATTTGTCCTGGTTTACAACCGCTCACAGTTTAAAGTACACTGGCTCTGCTTTTGCCCTGCCATTGACACCCCCTGTCAGCGCTGCCCCTGGGCAAATTCAGCTGACACTGCACAGCACTTTGGTGTATCGTTAACTCGGACAGATCCTGCTGCTGTGGCATTAAAATGTAATTGCCTGTGACAATTGGCAGGTATTGGAGTTGTACAGTAAGACAGAGTAATTCTGCTAAGCTGTGCTAAGCTTGGCCTTTTCCCAAGTACATCATTATAAGGTAGTATATAGTGCCATATCTCTCGCATTATAAATGCTTTGCTTAGAATGCAGCAATTATAGCGTGACAGAGCGTGCACCCAAAACCTCACCTTATTTTACCTCATTGAAAAAGTTTGAGTTAGAAAACTAATAAAAAAACAACAGGTCTTTTTATTTGTTTAAACCCAATATTAAAATCAGCCCAAAGAGACATGTAACGTGGGTACCTTACACTATATCCTAGCTAACAGTTGACTAACTTTCTTAAATAGTTAAACTCTCAAAGTTCTCTCAGTTATTTAAAAGTTTGTAAAAAGTATTTTTAAGTTGTTAGTGGAACGTTTTCAAACATTACAGAATGTTAAAATGTTTTTAACCAAGCAATAACATTAAAACAATGTATAAAAAAACTTAACATTTTTGATGTTTTTGTTACTAAATGGAAACTAAAATTGTTAGCTAAGATTTTAAGATTTATTAGTATTGCCGTTACTAAAAAACCTTTTTTGACTTCCTTTAGTTGAAAGGAGGAGAAGATTTAACATTAATGATCGCATTAAGGAGCTGGGAACCATGATCCCCAAAACCAATGACCTGTAAGTTTGCACTCACTGAACACGTGGACTTCTGTGATTGTAAGTTTATCTGTACCAGATGTGAACTGCATGGGTTCACTGTAGTATACGTTCCATAGTATTCCTTTTATCAATAAGCACTTGACCATCTGGAACCTCTTGTGTTCAGGGATGTGCGCTGGAATAAAGGCACGATTCTGAGGGCCTCTGTGGAGTACATTAAACGCATGCAGAAGGACATTCATAGAACCCGAGAGTTGGAGAACAACTTCAGAAGAATGGAGATGGCCAACAAACAGCTGTGGCTCCGCATTCAGGTGACCAGTCATTCATTACATCAAGTCATTGTTCATAAGAGGTGGAACAAGGGTTATACTTTTTAAAATTTTGTCAGTGTACTGTAATTTACTGTACTGTGAACTTGCTACTAACTGTAACTTTACTGTAAACTCATTATTCATCCTTTAGGAACTTGAGAGGCAGGCCAGAATGCATGGCCTTCCCAGCAGCTCTCCATCTGGCCAGAATAACATCGACATTTTAAGCCCCTTCATCAAGCAGGAGAACAGCCCTGAGGAGAACCACCTCCCACATCAGCCCCACCTCCCCCCTCACTACCCCCAGCACCAGCAGCATCAGGGCCAGCCACAGCCCCGGCCCCACCCTCAGCTCCACCAGCACCTCCACCCCCAGCCCCCCCTGCAGTATCCGGCTGTAGGCAGTTCCCAGCACTTTGACTACGCCCAGTCACTGGACTTATGTGACGGTGGCATTCCAGGATACCAGGATGGGATGGGCGGCATGGGGGATCTCAGCTCATTGGGCGGAGGCATCGCACCAATGGGAAAGAAGAGTGAGCTGAGCTTCTTACTGATGGATGAGGCCCTGTCGCCCTTAGGAGGAGACCCGCTGCTATCTGCCATGTCCCCTGAAGCATCTGTGGACAGCAGCCGTCGTAGCAGCTTTAGCATGGAGGATTCAGACATACTGTGATCCGGCCTTGTGTGTCACAGCCACATGCATATAATGCAACATACACACAATTATTGCATATAGCACACAGTTAATAAGGAAGGGTACGATACAGCTGCACGCTGCCATCTGGTTTAGGTTTTTGTTTTCCACAGAAATCTTGTAACCTTTGTACACAAACACTTCTTGTTTCACACAGCTGTTCACAAAACTCAGAACATGCACATACTGGTACATGGATACATGTAATATATTCTGTAACTGATCATGCCTGAATCCTGTGACCCAGAATTGGCTTATATGGTACAAATACACACACAACAAACCTGCCATGTAACACAATGCCAGTATACTCCATATATATGCAGCTGAACTTTGTTTTGTAATCCAAAACATGTAGTGTTCAAACCAGTACATAAACCTTTTAAATATGCAGATTCACCTTATAATTATCCAAACCACTGTCTGGTTTACACTGTACACGCTCTCTGCCTTTAGCTTATATATCAGTTTTTTCTCACTTGTAAAACTGTCACATCTACTTGATTTCATAATCCAGATCAAATTAATCATTGAAGGCTTTTTTTGAATCTTAACATCACACCTCTCAGGCAGACAGGGTTCCCACAGTCATAAAAAACCTGGAAGGATCAAGGAATTTTAGGATTGTGCTTTTCAGGCCAGGAAACTCTTGGAAATTTCTATAAACAATATATATTTTCTAGTTATGCTCTATTCTAAAATATTTTATTGGCTAAATATCGCCAAATGGGGTAGATAGAGTGAAACTTGCCTTATTTGTGAGTGAAATGTTCTTTCCAGTTGCTTGTAATGAATCTGTTCAACCAGTTTACAAAGTGAATCAATCTGAATTTTAATCATTTAAAAACATCCTCATCTAGGGAGGAAAGGTCATGGAAAGGTCATGAAAAATGTGGGAACCCTGTGAGGGTCACGAAATGTTTATGGAGGTAAACAAAAAACAAGGACAATTTTCATGACTGTCTGCTAAAAGCCTACAATGAAGCTTCATTCTAAAATGAGATTGGTTGTCATATTTCAGGCCATTGTCATATTCAGGTGTGACTCGCTACCCACATGGAAAGATATCAAAGAATCCTGCCATACTGCCATTACTTAGCATTAGTTTTACACATGCTTTTAATGTAGCAGCTCTAGTCACTGTTGAGGACAAAACAATGCAGGCAGGCTTCTGTTTGTATAACAGGCCAGACCAGGTGCTATTGTGTCAGTGGACAGTGCAACAGAACGCAGCATAAATTAAATACTTAGTCTTGTTGCAATACACGCCTAGTAAAGTGCCTAAAAGTCAAGGCTGGATTCTTCAAAAAGCACAAGGTGAAATGTCCTCACATGTTGGCACGTGGTAAAATAGAGCCAACAGCTGTGAGTGCCATTTGCCAAGCTCAAGTTTAAACAGCCCAAGGTGCCTTTTAGAGAACCTGGATCAAATTTCATGCTGATCCATGTTGTGTCTTGGCTTTTGAGCTATATTAAAGTAAAACATGTAGAAAGGTATATATGTACTTATAAGGTTTTTCTTCATTTTCATATTTTTGTTCTTCCCAAAGCACTGGAAAAACCAATTATACTTTTATTGACATTATAAAAGATTTTATGAAGTTAGTTTTATTTGAGATGTTTATGCCACTAAGCCACTTAAATGTATTTTATCTGTGATTTTTATTTTTCTTCTATAAAATATCTTTTCTATCTCGCAGCCGAGCCACTGAAATATAAAACATATTTCAATTGCCATTCAATTATACAGATGGCAAGTGCAGAGCCATATTATATATAAATATATATATTTTCTTTTTGTACAAAATCGTTAAAACACATCAGGCTTTTAAGAGATTAAAAGAACATGTAAATGATGTTTTTATATTGATTTGATTCTTTCTTTTTTTAAAAAAAAGACAGTTATTTGAAGAAAAGTGATACTGTTGAGTAGTGATTCAATGTTTTCATTCAATTATAATTAAACATGGAGAATGTGAATTTTGGGTGTTGTACAGTTCAATAGGTTGAAGTCATAGAAGTTTGTATTCTGCCTTTGTTAAACATGAGCTTTAATAGAATCCAAGCAGTGTTCTCAAAAAACATGTTCCAAATGCAGTACCATAAACACTGGACGTGTTTAATTGTCTAACCTGCTCTCTCTGTTTTACTGCTTTATTGTTTTAAAGGTACAGTTCACAAGTGTTGAAACAGCACCATTTAAAACCTCATGAATTAGCTTTGCAAATACAGGGAAGATACCACCAGCGATAGTGTATTTTACACATTATTTTAATTGCAGGGGTTTGTTGTTTTGACTAACTTCCTGCCCACGTAAGCAATTATAGATCATACATAGAATTCAACCAAGTTATAACCAGGTCAGCAACTTGATAAGCTGTGTTGGTTACTCTCTGCAAATCTTTGACTTGGCTAGCTAGAAAAGACGTAGCAAAAAAATGAAGGACATAAAAGCTAAGCAAGGGCATTTTTTGGATATCATAGTGAGAAGGGGGCTTCTAATTTTGCTTGTGTGACATTTTTTGTTTTTAGCCATGCACCAGGAATGAGAAGGTTTGCCATTAAGAATGAAGAAATTTCACTTGAAGTAAGGGAGTATGGTAAAATATCTTGATTAAAAAGGAAAGAAAATCCCTTTGGCATTTCAATATACAACATGCTGAAAGACAATACAAGCAGAATGTGACAAGTTTTTACCAAAACCCTCTGAAGGCTGAGAGAATGTTTCATTACTGTGGATGTGTCATGTGTATGAGATTTGATCTTTTAAAAATCTCTGGAAAAAATGACACCTCTCATTAAACTTATTTAAGTTGATGGGGAAACAATGGCTTGTGTGTTTTTCCTGTGAGATTTATTAGTTAGGACGTGGTAGTGTCTTAAAAGTGCCATGAGAGGGCACTCTACACCAACATTACAATAGCATTACTACATTACAAAGGCTACGTGCTGAACTATATATCCACCATGCTCGTTATAGAGTGCAAGTTAGCAAATCATGAAAAAAAAATCCATACTTTGCATAACATGCATTTTATATGCTGCAGAAATAAAGTAGAATGGCAAAACTTAATTTTAAACATTTTTAATGCAGCTTTTAAAAATGCTAAGCAACCAAATATTTTATATTTTAAAGACATATTCAATAAAATCAACATTAAACACGTTGAAAAAAGCTTTAAAAAGGTAAAAAAAAAAATCAAGATTTAATACAAAATATCTATTAATACAAAAATACAAAATGAGAGGAATTTGTTAAACATCCAAAATGTGCTGACTGATTTCTGTTCCTCCTATTTTAACAATATCACACACACAATATCTTACTAATATTGGATTCTTTATAATATAAATGACAATTATCTTAGCAGCTTGATGACTTAAGCACCACAGTTATTTGGTTTGGCGCACATTACGCATTTTTAAGAGTGTAAAAGGGTGATTTTTAGGCATGGACTCTTATTGCTTAATTCAAGCATCAATCACGAGTAATCTGCCATAACCAATTAATTTTCCTAAGCACTTATGATTCAAGAGATCATCTTCATTGCAGATGGAAAAGGACCTTCATAAAAAATATAATGTTATATCCTGTAGGGGGCAGCAGAGAATCGCGAAATGTTCTGTACTGGCTCTCAGAGCAGGGCCTCATTTATTTCCTGTAACAATTACAGAAACAGCACTGCAATGCAATTAACCTATTTTTAAATACCATTTTATTAGGGCAGTTTATCCCAGATAAAGAGAGGCTTAAAATAGGACGAGGTGAGGAATAATTAGCTTGCAGTCATCTCAGTTAGGCTCCTACCACCTCATGCATATAAAAAACGTTCTGGCCAATATTTTAATGTTGCTTCATTAAAATGAATGACGAACTGTAAACAGAGACACAGGAAGACCGGAGAATTAATCTGCTCCTAATGTGTGGTGACAATTAAATTGACCTCATGTTGGGCCTCTTTATATATCATCTAAAGAAACAAACAAGAATGTATCAAAGATAAACAGTACTCAGTTCACATCAGGCATGTGGGATAATATAATCATCCAATTATCACTATGCAGTGATTTGTTGTAAACACAGGCCTTGATGTAGCCCTGCAATGCAGTAAAATGGGGCTATTTTGAGTTTTTGCATTAACTGAATACGAACACACAATGACACACAGTATTCACTCATATTGGATGCATTTATAGCATATTAATGTGTCCTTCTACAAAATTGTTTTTCTGGACAAGCTTTGTTAATTGCATTAGGGGAAGATAAATTTGTAGTAATACATTTAGCATTTAAAAATAAAAATGGATCCAAGCTTTGAAATTCTAGCATGCTTGTGATTGGTTCAGATTTTCCTATAGAGTAGTCTGGAATCAAAAACAAAAGGATTTCTTAAGAGCAACACTTTTGAAATCGGCCTGATGAATTGGATCTTTAAAAGCTCTGTTTTATGTGGAACTTCCATTATTTTCCCACTCACTAAAGTAAGGACTGGACCTCTGTAAAAATAAGTGTGTGATCCATTTTTCATCTGTCACTGTAAAGGTGTTGGAGATTGTAAAGTTAAACCATGGTTTTTGCTCACGCGGTGCTCACGAATGAAAAAAACATACACATGCGCTCATGTTCCGCAAATCACCATCTGTGTCAAATTGAGCAGTTCAATGCTGTAAACTGTGTTAGCAAATGCTGTGCAAGTGTACAGTGTGATTGCAGCTTGTGGACTGTTGGTGGTCTCCCCACTCACAAAGCTGCTCTATGATTATTCACTTTGCATCAGACTGCTAAGAGCAGATATGCATCTTCAGCACTCTGAGTTAAACAGCCCTTCTCTGGCTTAAATCAAGACAAATCGGCTTATTCTGATTCAGATGGCCATGTGTCTTTAAGCTTCCTCAGGCCCGGCACTGGCAACGCGCCATTCTCTGTCTGTTCTTTATGATGCTAATAGACTTCCATATCTAATAAATCCTTGTAGATTTGAAGTGTGGAGATGTTATGGCTCGCTTGTTGGAACCCACACACACACACACACTTTTATTTCTTCATTCTTTCTTTCGTTTTCCTACAAACACCCCCTTTTCGGGCTTCTCCCCAGCTAACAATTTTAGATTGTAAGAATGTTTCCCTAACGTTTCCGTTAAGTAACAAAAATGTTAAAAATGCTATATGGAATATTCTAGGATTGTTTAAAAATCCAGTTTTTCAAATGTTGTATTAACACTGTTGTTTGATTATAAGAATGCTATTCAAATATTCTATTAGAGAACACTTCGATAACGTTAGCCAACATCCTCAAAACACGTGAAAATGCTTGACCAGCACATACTGCCTGGTGGTTTCCTGACAAAAAACCTGTAGGTGCGAGGAAGAGAAAAATCAAATGTGAAAACATAAATTAAAGAGCAGGAGGGCTTGTGTTACACCACCAGGTTTTAGCACTGCTGAAGCATGTCTGCCCTGGAGGTGGCCTGGGCGTGCTGTAAATTTCCTGCCTGCTCTGGTGCTTGGCAGAGACAAAACTTGGACCTCTGGATGAGATTTCACATGGCATGCGGAAGCGTGCTGGAGGAAAATTGCACGTATGTAAACACACAAGAGGGAAAATAATCAAACTGGTCATTTTATTGCCCCAACAAACTATAGAAAGTAACAAGGGAGTCCATTCATGGTAAGGAATGTGCTTACCATGACATTTAGCCAAATTAGTTTATAATGTACTCAGTACATTCATACTTTCTATTTGCCAGTTTTCTTATGCTTAAGAGTCCAAAACGAACACACTAAATAGCAAAAGCAAGTAAAACGTTTTGGCAAGTATGTTAAATTTAATTTTTAATCAGTAACATTAAGACCTACAGAACTGATTGGTTTAAACGATAGCCTGATGCAATCTTAAAGCGACTTCATTTACACTATTAATCCACTCTAGCGCACGTGTAGCGTTAATTTATGAAGCCTTTGGACACGCCCACATTCTGTTACTCATGTTGCCGGAAGTCGATCGTGGATTTTTTTTTACTTTTAAAAAAATGTAAACTTTAGATTTATTTCTAAAACAACTACAGCGATACCATGAAATACATAAAGCGCTTCAGTGATACTTCAAGTCAAACACACTTATTAATATATTAAGCAAACAAAACGAAAACACGAGGGAAGGGTGTGGTTTCACATAAAAGGCGGAGACTGTGCGTATGACGTACTTATTTGTTACAATATGCAAAAAAAGTAATACGCTGATTGTTTAAATAGATAAATAATCCTTATGTAATATTGACAAATATTTATATATTTATAAACCAAATAAAAAAAGCAAACTATTTTATATATTTATATATATATATAAATATTTTAGATTTTAAATAATCCAATAGCAGGTGAGAGGTTTATTTTGACGCTCCTCACGCGCTTCCAGCCAGGCCATGTGCACTCCAGGAAGGTTGACAGCTTGATCCGACTTCTCGTCGTCCTCTACCATCTAACAGGCGTGTGTGCTTGCTTTATCACGTCCTGTTTCTCCACGGGCTCGATGCAAGCTTTAAACCCGGAGAGCAGAGGGCGAGAGTCTGCTGATTGAGGTAATTTACCCCATGATACATGGCCATTGGAGGCCACACTGTCTTTTTAATAGGCATGTGTCAAAATTAGTAAGGAGAAGGGGGTGGAGAGGTTGTAAAACCTGACGGATTGGAATAAATTTATGACACTTTGTTCAAAAGATAGTAAAAAAACTTTTATTAACACAAAGTGACATTGTGCAGTTCCTAAAGGTTTATGCACATTGCCTTGTTTTAAAACTTTGGATATTGCTTATCGATCCCACTCTTATCCATTAACACACCATTAATCAAGAGGTTTTTTATGATCTTGTCTTGCAAAATCGACAGCTCATTTGATCTGGTGTGACACAAACCATCAAATGTGCGGATTCTAAGCAAAATTGAAGGTTATATGTGTTCTTTATAGTGCCGTGATCAATAGTAACCTCTGACTGTCTGTAGCGGCTTATTTTAATGAGCAAGCCAAGACAAAACTCTGTGTCCTGAGAGAAGCTTCTCAAAAAGAGAATTATAAAGTTGGACAATCGACACATGGAGAATTGTGTCAGAGAAGTAAATGGGGCCCTTTTTTTCTACCAGAAAGGTCAATTATGTTCAGTGACAGTTTTCTCTCAGGTAGTTACCCTGTCATCTTCCTCTCTTCCCCTCACTGTAGACTCCACTACATATTTAATACTTTTTCCAGGCTTCTTTCAATCCACCGTCATACGGAGATCCAAATTGGCAGGGGTGAGAAAAGAAGGTGAATAATTCTCTTCAGCATTAACATGGTTTGGAGACGGATTGCCCTTTCGCGTCTCGAGAACGTGAGTCGGGGCCGAAGGAGCAGAGGTGAGAGAAGGAAGGAAAATGACATTGTTCGGCTTTCAGGATGCCGTCAGTCTTTAATCTGGCACAGATCGCAATTTTCCCTCGTGACGCCGCCTGCGACCTGCTGATGTCTCACAAGGTTCTTTCTTCTCTTTATATAGGCTTAATTAAGTAAGCTGGGCTTGAAAATCAGGAAATAAGAGGTCAATTTACAACTTATAGAATGAAGAGATCAAATCAAGTCACTGACAATTAACAAGGGAATGAGTGAGAATAAAAGATGGGATTCTGCTGCCAAGGGTCTTTTTTTAGTTCTAGTGCCATTAAGGATTAGTCAGTAGGTCATCGGAAACCAGGGAATGACCTTGGAGATTAGACCTCCAGTTTCTCCATGCAGATCCCACTGTGTCCCAGTGTAACCAATCTAAGCCATCCCAGGGATGGATCTGAGCTTCCTTTGAGGACCACTGCAGTGGGGACCGGGGCTCTGTAGCTCCCGTGCCGTTCAACCTCCGTGTCATTGTATCATTAACAAGAAGAATGTGGAAAGTTTTTAAAGAGCATACATAATGAAAGACTTTTTCTGTTTCAAATCTGCAGGAATAATAGATGTCAAGTTTTTGAAAATCAATGAATACATCAGTTAAACAGTCAAGCCCCTGATCTCAATCCAACAGAGAGACCGAGCCACTATTTGAAACCTGAAAAAGTAACCTGAGCAACTTGTTTCGAATCGGTAAGAGAGGGCTAAAAAAACGTAATTAAAATTAAATATATATACACCCTCAGCTTCGCTTGTCATTTTATTTTTGGGGAGAAATTTTATTTTTGTCAGAATAAATGTGTGCTCTAAAATTAAAATGTAAAAAAAATGTAGTAAAAATATTCAGTGGCTACATACTTCAAAAGAATGAGATCTGGTAATATCTGCATTTTTCTAAATTTAATTAAAAAAAACTGTATTATCAGCATGACATTTAGAGTGAAAAGTCACATTTAAACTTTAAAAAATGTTACAGTTGTTAATATTTGGTATGTCCCTTTTTCTGCATTAATAGAAATTCTGCAGCATGTAATTGAGCTGGCATGAACTCCACAAGTTTGTGCAAAACCTGAGAATCTATGTTATCTCAACATGATTTAAGGTTGTTTCAAAGATCTAGTGTGTTTCAATGGAAGCGAGAACATCTGACCTTTTGTACAAAGGTGTTAACATGGTCAGTGTCACAAATCTGATTATGTGATTAGTGCCCTAGAAATAGTTTAGTCTTAAAAATTGTATACCTTACAATGTTTCTTTGTTTTAAAAATAAACCAGATTATATCAGACTTAAATCAGATTATAATAAAGCGATACTTTTGGACTTTTTTGTATTGTATATAACACCAAAAATGTATTAAAAAAAAAACAGGATTAGATACATTTTGCAGTTGTAGTGTGTGTGTGTGTGCTTGTGCTTGTTTATATGCATGCTTGTGTGTTTAGACCTTACATGTGGATGTTTGTTTATACTGCAGGAAGCCTCCAGCTGTGTTTTCCTGGGCCCCTCTCTGGCTCAATGAATCTCCAAACCAAATAAACCCGAGCAAAGCCTGATTAAGACCCATATTTCTCCCTGTTGGCCTTGCTTACAGATCTCCCCACCCAGCACAAGGGCGAGAACATGCAGATGAGATAAATAACCCCGTTCAGCAACCAGCAGAGATAAAGCACACAGTGAACCAACAGGGGGAAGCAGTGGTCCACATTTCCCCGTGTCTTGAAGGTCAGTAAATTATGCCTGAGGGTTAACTTGAGCTTGATAGCAAAGATCATGTTCTGTGTGTAGCAGCCGTACATATCTGTAGGCGTTTTGTGGGTGTTTGTTGACACTTATGAAACTCAATTGCTTGAGTTTAAGCAGCAGCAGATATCTAAGTTTGAGGTGCTGAAAACCAGCCAGAAACATTTTATCATACTTAAAACACTGCCTGGCTTGCAAAAGACATAAAGTAAATGTGTACATGCTAAGTTTTTAAAGACATTCTTTTCAAAGCATCAACAACTTTCCATTTTGCATTATAGAAATGTAAAACACAACTCAGTATGTGCAAAAGGTGTTCAACTGTTTAGATGGATTGATAGAGAGGAAAAGGAGAGAGGGAATGTGTTTATTCAGGTTGGTGCTTGGCACCAAAGATTGTGTGAAGAATTCAGAAAATGATTGTGCTGTAAGGCCTGCCAGCTACAAATGTCTTTCACAATGAGAGTGTTGCACAAGTCTTGAGCAATAATCACAGTTTACACCACTTGATATTCCATAATAAAATGAAGAAGGGAATTGAAACTGAACTAGATTCATGTGTCACAAGAACACATACACACGTTACCACTGAACATGTATTTTATTATAAAACTATACGCCTGCATTAGGTAAAGGAAATATGTCAAGAATAGTACATATTACAGTCTCAAATAAAGGCTTTCATAAAATCCTTCTTTAAAATGAACACTCAGAGGTCAATGCATTTTCAGCCTTGATAACTAACAGTGGAATTTGAAGTTGGCTCTACACAGTCATAAATCTCACTCATTTGACTATCAATCCCTGAATAAAATTAAGAATCATACAGACGCTCGCAAAATCCCTTTTCTTATATCTGTCGATTTAAAGTCTTGGACAATACTGCTGCTGCACCGATTCCACTTAAACCCACTTTCTCTTTGCTGAAGGGCCCAGAACCCAAACCTCCTGAACTTCAGACAGAGCGAGTGTGTACCCAAAGTGTCGGGTCGGATCCAGTCTTCCTCCGAGATATGTGGTGACTTAAAGTTGGATTTCATTTTCACTTTCCAGGTAATAAGAAAAGTTTCTTCTTTCGTCTGTGCCGCGCGCAGGAGATAAAGCCCTGGAATGACTTTGTGGCAGAGAGATCTTAACACCACATAAGGCACCGAGAAGCTCTCCTCAACTATTATTACTGATCTTGAAAAAAGAAAGAGAAAAAGGGAGAGAACGAGAACACGGTATGGGAAACAAGTTAGTCGGTAAATGCAACGGAACCTGGTTACAATTAGAGGGCGATTTCCAAAAAGGTCAATGAATTCAGATAATATCCTTAGAGGGAGAAAATTTAATACCCTTTTTTGCTGAATTAATTAATTGTAATATTAGGCTCACTCAAGGGGCTCTTTCTTGAGTGATTAAGCGAGCACATATCTTTAAAAGACTCCTCAACTCTCATGGGTGTTGTGCCTTTGAACCCTGGGTGTAGGATATATTTATATATAATGCATGAGTTTAAAATAATACACGTAAATGTGAGCTTACCTTCATCATGGCTCGATTATTCAGACGATGAATTGGAGCCGTTTCTTTTGCTCTATTAACTTTGCAGGACAAATGTGTAGTTACTTTTGCTTTTGTTTTATTTATTTAGATTTAGTATATCAGATGTTGTTGCTTAAATTTGGCTATAAACAGATTTATTCTATGTCTTTGAAAACGTAGGTCTTTACATTTTTATCTGGTTAACTGATCTTTGATCAGATTCATAGCCCCTATTTTTGTAGCAAAATCTTCCGGCTTAGGACTCCATTCCGCCTTATGGCAGCCTATTGAACTATTTTGTGGAAAGTTGGCAAACTGATTGAAGGGGTCTTAATAGTCTATTGACCCATTTGGGGTCTCCCTGTCAAATCCTTTAGCTCCACCTTCAGCTTGTAATTGGACTTTTGCTATAACTTTTACACCCTTTGGTCTGCTTGCACATCCCATCCCCAGCTGACTGAACCTTTTTTCAATTTTTTTGTCACCTGAAAACGTAAGATACTGCTAAACGTTTTTCTTTTTTTGCTCCTCCTACAAATCAGGATTGATTTTTACTAAACTGGGTTTAGAAGATGTTCAGACCAAAGATCACAAAATTATTGAATTAAATTTTGATTTCTGTAACCATTATTGAATTACACTCTACAAAATGATGAAAAACAGATGTCTGTTTTTTAGCAAAGCCATGTTGTGATTTAATAAACAAATTGTGTAAATATGCTTTTCAATAATTCAATAACTTGACCTATCATAATATCATACAGTCGAGTCTAATGATATCCAATTTAAGAGAATCAGCTGTATACCTGACATTAAAATTTTTTGAAACTGTTCTTTGGCTACTTATTTTATATCTTCACCAAAATTGGCTCTAGCTGATGCGAAACCAAGCTGTGCAAAAGCAGTCAAAAAGGTATCGTCTTAGTGGGCACTTTTCAAAGTAGAGACACAATTAAGCCACTGGTGCCAACGGCTACCAGGAAATGAGGCCGTATCTTCACGACGTTTTGTCGCTTACTACAATGTAGGCTGTGCTTGGCCCCATAATTGCTGCTTCCAGCTACATTTTATCAGTTCCATACTGTCACTTAAACTTTTGTAGTTAATGGGCAGTGATGTCTTGTTAAAATGTCAGAAGTAACTTGATATTCCACACCATTCTAACCTATATATTTTGGGCTGACTGTTAGTCACATTAAAACCTTTCAGATACAGCTAAGCATCTCCTTGATGTCGCTTTAATGTTTCTTTCCCCTTGTTTCTGTTTTGTCCCAGGGAAGGTCCTGTCAGTTGCTATTGCCCTGGGGAGACCTGCACAGAGACCAGTAACATGACAGTTTCCTTAACCTGCTGCCAACAGTCCCCAATCAACCGCTCATAATGCGTCATGTCCAGCAGGAAAATAACCTCACTCATTCCCTCTCAGACTGGCAAACGCGTCAGTCACTTCACACCCATTGATATGTCAATCAAACCTTCTCTTTTGAAAAGCTTCTGGGCCTTTTTACCACTCTACAGCTTTACAAAACCATTACAAAGTATCATCGTTCTGTTCAAATTCTGTTAGCGTGCTATCATAACACTGTTTTTTTTTTTAGAGGTTGAGCTCTCTGTTGGTTGCCAGGTGGGATTTTATTTGTGCAGGCCACAAACAGACTAAATCCATCCCAGCTACCAGAATGTTGGCTAATGTTCTTTTAAGTTTTCTCGGTTATTAAAAATGTTTTTTGCAGTAACGTTGGTAGGATTTTTTTTTGTTACATCATATCAAAACTGTTATTTTTAAGTAGTTAGAGGAATATTTTAAAATGTTACAGAATAAAAAAAAGTTTGAATAATGTTCTTCTAACCAAGCAATGACATTATTACAACTGCAAATTTTAAACGGTCCTAGAACTTTCAAAATAACATTTTTAACGTCTTAATGGAGACATTAACGAAAACATTTCTTAAAATAGTTAGCTGAGGCAGCCCTATTCACCCATCTTTAGCATTCTCAGCCATCGCTAAGGAGCTCTGAGGTGTATATTGATTTTTAAATAAAATGTTCTCTAAACGGTCCAAAACAGTAAATTGGGTTTTGTTGAGGTGATTCTTTACAGTAGCAGATGACTTTGAAATTATACATAGTAATGTTGTAAAGGCAGTTTCACAGTGTGTTTTGCGTTCCTGCGCTAATTGTAAATCTTTTTGCCACATTAACATGCACTAGACAAACGTCTTTTGGTCACAGACCATTGACTGTATATTTTAAAAGCACTTCTGTGTTCTGCACTGTGCTTTTTGATATTCTGTAGCGCCACAACCAGCAAGTGTTTAAGAACACCTTCTGTGTAAACCACTACAAAACATCATCTTTCTAAGTTCAGGGGTTAATGTTTTGGTGTCATCAACTGTCTCCATCTAATGAGCATTTGTTAAAACACCAGAAGTTGGGCACAGTGAGGACGGTGCTATTAAACTCGACTCTTTCTCCACACCTCCTCTTCCAAATCTGACACATCAGGTTTCTTCTGCCGGTAATGATCAAAGTCATATTGAAACGTTGCTTGTTTCACACAGGGGGGTGGAGGGGCGACGTGGGCGCCTCCAGCTCGAGTTCCTGAATTAATTTCCAGATGAAAATGTTGGTTTAGCGCAATCAAGTGATGTTATAAACATCTCTGTACCTCAGGCATTGTGCTACCATTCTCTGACCTTGCTAAACATTCAGGTGCAATTAATTATTTCACGGAGATCTGGCAACCGCTTCAAACTGATTAACCTCCCTGGGGGGCTTGGACATTATTTTAAAAACACTTTCTCATCATGAATTTTAATCGTCCCAAAATGTATCGATTAATTATTAATTAAGTAACTTTAAGTGATGCCAGGTGGGTATAATTTCAAAAAGAATTGGAAAAATCCTTTTGGGGGTGAAGACTTTAAAGTACAGACACTGAATTTATGAACCAAGCATTAGTAGTTTGGCTTCTTTCATGTTCAAAAACACTTTTTATCTCCCTAAAGTGGGTCTTTGGTCTTGTTTGGACAGAGGGCCGTTTTTTCCTCTTGTTTGCACGAAGCAGCAGTTCTTTAGCCCCTAAGATATATTTAAAATGGAGTTCAGTCTTTATAAATGACAGAGTTGTACTATTTAACAGTTGCCACTAAGAGCCAATATGTGAATACGAGAAAATGTCTGAAACTAATCTCGTCTGAAAGGAGCAGTTATATTACCCCCCTACGAAAATAAAGTTAAACACATGTGATAGTTTTTGGCCCCAATTAAATTGAGGTGTCTACATTTTTAAATAACTACTGAGGTTTAAACAAAACCTATATTCTCTCCTGTTTTAGAAATACTGTTAAATAGCTATCCAGAGTCTATACTATTTGTTTCTGTTTAGTTTATTACTAGTTATTTTTAACTTGTAATTCATTACCTTCTTCTGCTATTATCTTTTTTTATAAAATACAGTCATACAATCTGAATAAATGCCATTTTTAAATCACATTTGAATACATGTTGAAGACTGGAATAACTGAAATCAGTAGAAAGCTAAAGAACAGATGTTTTCTCTGCATTTTTTTAAAAGCTAGACAGATTGTTTTGGTTGGTACACAGGATGTTCAATGGCTTGAACTGGCAGTAAAGTGTCATTTTGGTGGATTTTTGTGTTAAACTTTCTTCTTCATTTGAAGCCCAAACCACTTCCAGAGATATCCTCTGGACCATTTAATTCACATTAGGCTCAATTTTTGTCCCTTTTTTGGCAACAACTAAATTAATTACAATAAGCAATTACACAATGTTTAACAATTCAAAATAAATAACCTGACCTCTAACTAAAAAGGCCTTGGATTTTCTAAAATACTCAGGGAAATGTCAAATGCAAAGTTTAAACATTTTTTATAATTGCATTGTTAATAATAAAAAACACAAGTACAGGTGAGACGAGGTAGTTGTACTCCAAATTCCACTTGTTCTGTTCAAATAGTGTGTATTAACCTATACAGCAGGACCTGGGTGAAAACACAGCAAATTACAAATTACCTGCCTGATTATGGCTGACCCCAAATATCCTGCAGGCATGAATATTCATTATGAAATTTATCCCAGTCTCACAAAATTATTAATTTCTTCCTTCTCTATCTCCACTCACTCTCGCCGTCTCGTTCTCTCGTCTGGGTGGACTGTGAATAAGAATGATTAATGAAATTCTCACACATACAAATTCATCATTCTCAGAGAGCCGGAATGGTAATAAGGATCCAATTAAAGGCACAGTAGGAAAAGAACAGTGGGGGCTTTCAGATTCACACTGCTCTCTCACTGCATTGGGGGCAAGTGAGATAAAGCAGTAAAATCACTTAGTTTGGCACAATATGCTTTTGTGATGTTACAGATGTTGTGCACTTTTGCGGTAGTTTTACTGTAAAATTGTGGAACGATAGAACTACCGTATGCATGTTGTGTAGCTTTTAAAAAGAAGATTTGAAGATGGGAGTCATATAATAATACTGTGGGTCTGACACAAGTCTAAATCCTGTCACCGAGCATGTGACACCTTCGACCTCTCTGTTGTGTTTACTGAGGCCTAAATCGTGTTTTCGGTGGCTTCGCACCCCTGCCTGTCTGCACACTGCTTAATTTCATGTTCGGTTGCATTCTAAGACGGGCTCATCCGCCAGCCAAATATTTGTTGTGGGTTGGCAGGGTAATCTGGCTGAGTACATACACTTATCTTTTGAAGCCGCCACCGGAAAGGAAGGACGCTGGAGTCGTGGAGGGCAGGAGGTTGGGTGCACGCTGAAACCCGTGATAAAAGCATTTGGATAAATCCTGAGCACTGGCTGTACTGCTTCAGCCATGGGGCATTAGGGCTGAATCCACTCTGTGAGGCCACTTTAAAATGAACTTCAGGGTTGCTGTTGGGTGCTGGCATGGGGTTGCAAGAGTGGGCCTGTACTGCTGTGCAAAGGCAAAAAAAAAGTAACAGGACAATTTGGTAAAAGTTAGTTAGAAATTATTGTGTTGCACTATAATCTGTCCTATGAGTTTTGCTCAACTATGTTCAGATTCATAGAAAACAATGTGAAAGCTGCAGTAATTACAAAAACTAAATCACTAAAATCAGCAGGTACTGTTGAAGCTATGTTTCTCATTTTCTGAGATCCTGTGTTTTGCTTTTGTAGAGCAGTATAATTCTCTGTATATTCTAATCCTGTTTGGTCAATACAGGTGTAATCAGGTTTGTATATACAGGTTTGTCTACACTCGAGTACACAGAGTAAAACATTCAAATTATCTGAAGCATGTATTATGTACTTTAATAATCTCAACAGGTTTGTGAGGGTTTGGTTATGATGTAGTGTGATAGGATAGAAAATATCATTAGACTGATTTGAAAATATACATTTATGAAACGTTCTCACTAATATAGCAAAAACAAATCTGTGTGCATAAATGTGTGATATTATGTTGCTACCATACTGTACTTAAATTTGTTGAGAAACAGGACATTGGGAATTAGTGAATTGCTTATAATGTTCACTCTGATCAATTTTACATTTATCACTACTCGGATAGAATGAGATTTGGCTGGTGTATGAACAGAGTAAAAAGGGATGTGGAATGAGACAAATTAACATTTGTTCTGTTGCATGCCCCTTTCTGCCACACACACAGTAACTTTGCCTGTGCTAATTAACAATTAGCAAAGACTCGGTGGCTAATTGTGTTATTCCTCGTAATTAAGGGGCTAATTACTAGAATGTCAATTTAGATTTAATTACTAAGTGCTTTGGTAATTCCCAGCGAGCATAAGTTACCATTTTCCAACCCTTTTTCCTGTCTGTTCACAGAAAACCTTTTGACGGTTTCCCATGCCCTGTTCCCTTTGGTTAAAACGAGAGAGAGATGAAATATGTAAATAAAAATAAATGAGAGGTGTTTGAGCTTCCCAGATCTGTTATCAAGACTGTGTAATGATTAATGAAAGGATTTACCTCAGGGCCACCAACTGGAGATTTTTTATACAAAGAACAGAGACCCCGTAGCATTTTGTCATCTGTTGAAGCAGTTTAATCCTTATGTGTCTCAGTCTCCACTAATGCAACAACACATAATGCTATTCATATATACGTTACGTGAATGTAATACATTTGCTTTAATACAAATCGACTCGCAAATGACGTACAACATGAGCGAATTGTCCAAAGAGCCAAAAATATTCGTAGTTTACGATGGCAATGCATTTATATTTGCAGAACTCTCTTATTGACCACTAATGGGTGCTATTGGCTTAAACATGGTCCGGTCCAAGTGAAACGAACGAATTGGCAACGGCCTACAATTCCACTCGCTCTCCTGTTCCTTCCGCATAACGGCTTTGATTTTCATCGTAACTGTCTGACTCCCTCAAACCGCTGCCAAAATACAATAGGACAGGGTATAATATATATAATTACACCCACTTACATTAGCCATTATGCCAGTGAAGCATTCCTTGGAAAATGACACACGACCTGTCAAGACTTCATTCACGCCATTAATAAGCATCATTAGTGTCTACTTTGAATACCTCTCTTGCACATTGCAGTCATTTCAACATGTCATATATTTTAATTTGAGGCCAAAAATAGCTGTGTGGATATTATGCACTCTCCCAGCTAGTCTTTGTGATCTCTTAATGGCCAGGAAGTTCAGAGTTTGACCTTGGATCTGCTCTCATTGGGGCTTAAAAATTCTTGCCCCTCAAAAACTATTAGCCAAATATGCATCAGCTTGTCCTTCTTGTTGTTTGTGCCTTCAATTGCACTGATCGGAATTTTTTGCATCATGTCGTTAACTCGCCAAAAAAAAGGCAATTATGTTTTGAGGAACGCCCATGGGAAATGATACACTTAAAATAGAAGAGGAAAATAAGATTTTATAAATTCTCCCTTGAGCTGGATCTCAGTACTGGTTGGGTTCTCGTTCCGTCTCTAAAACCTCTCCATCCCCCAGAAGTAGCTCCGTTGCCCCTGATGACGAACTGATGAAAGGAAACATCACGGCGTTGCTGAAGCACAACCGAACCTCCCACAGGTATCGATGAAAAATAAAGACAATAACTCATCCTTTGATCTAAGTAAGTCATTAACTTCTCTTCGCCTTGTTTACAGGATTTGACAAAAAGCAGCTTAGGGGGCTAATTAATTGTAAAAGTGCCACACAATGGTTAATTAGCCAGCGATTGTTGTCAGTGATGTACCTTAGTAGACTTGGGAGAGTCTTTCACATGCTCCTCCCCCGGTGTTATGGTTAGGGGTTCCATTTTTCATTTGGCAACATGCGTGAGGCTGCCTGACATTTTAGCTGGTAAAGCCCATAGCAGGTCCCATCAGAAAATCCTCATGGTACTCTTTTAAGAACTCTGAGGTGTAATGTACACGCTGGGCATCTGAGGTTCAGAGGTAAATGGAGTCACATTTACAATAATTGACTGGCAGTAACTGGGTTAGAAGGGCAGAGGGAAAGTACCGTATAAATGTGTATCACATTTCAGCAATATCTCCGATGTGCTTTTGCTCAAATTAAAGTGAAAATGAAATATGAGGTACAAATCAATTTGTGATTATTTTAAATCCAGATTTGTTGATTATGTATAAACTTCTGAATGCATCTCTCTATATATAATAGTTCTGAGTAAGAGCACATGGTTTGTTAATATTGTGATGCAGTATTACCTTATTTATTTTAACATAAGCAAACAACCATACAGACAACCATACACAGACTGCCATCTACAGCAGAGTTGTTTTGATTTGTGCAAAAAGAATACAAATAATATAACAATACCAAACAATTTATTTTAAATATTGTTACATTTATAAGTTAAATTACATTCAAATAATTAGAAACTTTTTTCATGTCCTCAGAGACAAGAACCTACAAGCAGGAAAAAGTGGAAAGGGTTGATCTTGAAGTGCTGGACTCGTTTAGCTCTTCAGCTCAGGATAAGGACCAATTAAACTGTTATGACTTTACACCTCTGTGGCCATATGGCCATAACTCCCAGCATGACCCACACCACATACTGCTGCTTACCACACACTGTTAAGATCTCCTATCTGTCATTAACTCCTTGTAAACACTTGTGCTATTATTTGTAGAGCCATCTATGAGCAGACATTAGTGGTTGTGTATTTTCAGGGCAGGTCTGTCTATTGTGTGTCTATTAAAAAGACACACAATAGACAATGTGTGTGTGTGTATTAAAAAGTGCATTATTCCTATACATTTAAATTGTCTCTTAGTCAAAGAGTCACTTAAAGTGGGCTCCATGTTTTACATATACTCCTTTCATTTGATATAAGATCTCTAGCTATATTTTCAACTTGTCTGTAAACTAGTTAAGGCCATTAGACTAGAAGCTAGGGAACTTAAAATATTCTTCTCCCTCCTAATTAGAAGGAAATAATAAGGAAAATCAGCTCCAAGACAAATACCCCATGACCTTTCCAAGCCACCCTGGAGAAGTGTATTTTCCTCTGCTTTTGATGGTGACTGAAACCACAATGAAAGCACAAACATCTAGACACAGACGTACGGTTTGCTATGCAGCCTTGCGTACTGACAGACAGACAGATGGATGCTGCGTCTAAGTATTTTGGAAGTCAATTCTGTTTGCTAGTTAAACGTTGGAATGGTTTTAAATATCTCCCAGAGAGTTACTCTGTTTATTCAGCTGCAGTGTTGTGGAGTTTTGTGTTTTTAGTGGACAATCTTTGTTCGAACACATTGTGAAAGAGACTTGACAAAATTGGGTGATTTTTGAGCATAATTTTTAGTGGTTGAATTGTCTGGAAGGCCTCACTGATTCTGTAACTGTCATCTTTTTAAATGACTCTAAAGCAAAAAATAATATAAACTAGGCTTTAGTGCAGCAGGTAATTAATGGACAGCTTGTTTTTGTAACTCAACACATACACATTCTCAACTCAGACAGTAAGAGACAAAGACAAGTAACGGATAATAATAAGCAACAGATGTTCCTCAACTCTCATGTTTTCTTAGACTCTACATTAGATAATACATGATGTACTTTTTCAGCCTTTTGCTCAATTTTTTTATGCATCTCAGGAGTATGACTGACTGAATTACACTATATGTAAGATGAAATGTAGCAGGGTGGGGGAGGGGCAGTGCTGTTGAAAATTTACATTTGAATGAGAAAAGACAGTCGACAGCCATTTTTTCTTGTGACATATTTCTCCCATTACAGAAAATTTAATTCATTCAATTAGGCCACTAATCTCACAGCTTTCCACCTCAGTCATATCAGCTGAGGTGTCATGAGATTTCTGCTTTATATCACAATGTTTGTGTTTTTATGGTATATAACATCTGTTCATTACACCTCTGTGCTATTGTCGTACATAAATACAGTAGATAGGTAGATACTGTGGATAGATACTATAGATAGATACTGTGGATGGATGAATGGATACTGTAGATAAGTTTAATATCCAAATTTTTGTTAAGTGTTTACAGGGAAGGTGTGCATTATATTATGCTATACTGTCTGTAACACAGAAGTCAGAATATGAGCAGCATTCGTATTGAACTCCAAGGTCAAGGAGTTGCTGCTGATTATCTGAAATTAATCAAAGCTCTGAGGGCCGCCTGCTGTAAATAGACTCACAAGCACACAGAGGATTTTCACTGCGTGAGGCCGCGCCATTTTCATATTCAGTTTTGGATATTACGGTCTGACAGGATCTCTGTAATAAGGGGGTGAGCGAATCATACATCCGCCTCGAGACTGAAAATAAAATTGATGTCATAATCTTCTCCCAAAGCTTTAATCATTTATGTAATTGAAAGCAATGCTACAGTAAGTCTGGCACCACACACCGTGGCTTTCATCGTCTTTTGATGCTGTGAAGTTACACGACTGAATTCAATACATATATAAGCATTTAGACAAAGTGTGTGTGTGTGTGTGTGCAGGGTCGCAGAAGTTAAACTGAGGGGATAAGAGGGGCCCTCCACATCATCTTTGCACCAGGGGGGCTCGACTCACCCATCTCCTTCAGCTCTCCTCTATTGCTGCGGTGATTGGCAGAGATGTTAAGTGCCATTTGACATCTGAGAGGGTGAAAATTTGCGCGAGTGGGCAGTAATGAATTGGAGACGTCTACGCAATTAAAATCACTGTTAATTTCTCCAGGGAGATGGGGGCCCCTGGGAGCCCATGAATTACAGGACAGGAGGAGGGATGGAAAGAGTGAAAGATGTGTGTGTGGGGGAGTGAAGGATGAGTCACTGGGTTTCCTGGATGGGTAGATGAACAGGGATCAGGAGCCCCCACTGTACGTCCCTCTTAAGAAGAAGACACATTGTCAGTCGTTAAGTATATTTGATTAAGAACTGTAATGTTCCCCGCTTGATTTTTATTCCGCTGTTCATTTGGTGGAATTGTAGTTTGGTCATCATCTGTGGAGCTTTGATGTGATTGTGCTACTTGTGATGTTCTAATCAGAGTTCATTGACACTGATTGAGATGCACATTGTTTCAGGAGGACAGAAGAAGACTAGTGAGACGCCTTCTCAGTTGAGTGACGTGGCCGAGGTATTTGGCCACCGGTCTCAGATGGCACACCCACAGACCATTGACCGTTCAGTGACCGTCTGATGCCTGTCACTCACAAAAATGGCCCGACTGTGCTGACTGGAATCGCCAGTTTGTATCTGATTGGCTGGTTTCCAGAAGTGAGGACAAGATTTTCATACTTTTGCCTGGACACAAAGTTATGTTGACAGGGTTGAGACGATAAGTGTTTGAGAATAAAATAATAATTGGATTTGCCAAAGATTGTCACGTTAAAGTCATCAATTTTAAAGATAACTTTTGTTTGAGACACTTAGCAAGTTTCATGTAAAAAATCTGAACGTTCTGCCTAGTTTTTGGAGTTATGTCAGAAATAATCAGTACTTGGTTTCACTTATATTCGGTGCACATTTGCCATCTGGCTTTGCAATGAGCACCAGACTTTTTGCCCTTATGTCATGTCAAATATTTCACTTTGTTTCCTCTGGCAGGATGAGATTCAGGAAAGCGCAGTGACTCTGGTTTCCTGGCAGGTGACCCGACTGATGAGCAAGTTGAGGAGTTCATGAAGCAAATGTCAAACTGCAGTACGTCCGGGTAATGTTATAAACTGAGAAACTGTTGAGTTCAAACAGCGGACGAGTGTTTTTGTTTGCGCTCAGCTAACGCTACAATTTCCACATTTCCTTCGACCCGTTCTGCTTGAACCTTCACGACACAGTCAACCGATGAACCCATTTTACCACAAAAATGGTATTCCTTCAACCTCAATAATGTCACCCGAGTGCTACGCGTAGGGCTCGAATAATATATGAGGAAATGTAGAAGTGTAATTTCTGTCATAGTTCAAGCCAATTAATAGAGCCTGTCAAAGTCTTTTCCTTCTTTGACCAAAGAAAGTGTTCTCAGAGCAGGCCAAAAGCCTCCAGGGGAGAGACTGACCTTAGCAAGCCCAGAGCAACCCAAGTGCTGATCAGAGTGTCACAACACCCAGGCATTCTCTGACTGCCATGTGTTTAAATTGCCTCCCACTGGCATTCAAATTACAGCCCCTATCTCATCTGTAGAGATCTGGCATTACAGTGAGTCCATCTCACTGCCACACACACCACCCAAGCACATAATGAGGCAAAGTCATCTCTTTCTGAATCCCCACCGGGTGTACCTGTGAAGTGTAAGGCCCAGATGTGCTATTTTCGAAGCGCCTTCTTTTAATTTATTTCCATGATTTGGTGATAATAATAATAATTGTGCTGAAGGTGCTGCATTGAAATTAGCTGACAGTTCCTCGGGCGTTATCGCCCAGCCATCGCATCCAAAAGTGCCTCTTCTCTGCCCGCGTGCCTTCACTCCTTCTCTGCCTCTCGTCGACACAAAGGCTGTTGAAGCCGGTTTTCCCTTCATTTCTCTTCCCCTTTTTCAGCGTATTCAAATCAGGTGTTTGAAAACTAACCTTGTTTGAATTGTAATGCCGCAACGGAGGGTTTACAATTTACTGATACAGCGGCAATAATAGGAAGCGGAGCGGGTCTGAATTTAAAATGAATTAAATTTCTGCTTGTCTGTATTCTAATCACAATGTTACATGATAGCTTACAAGAGTGTCTTTGAGACCGTTTCTAACTAAATAAATTTGATTTTGTAAGGGTGTGTTTGGAAGATTGTCTCCTGCATATTTTCATCGCCAGCCAGGTGCTGTCATGGATAAAGTAGGTAGTTTATTGCACATAATAGGATGCAAGGATTCCAAAATATACATGAATTCTATTTGACAGAGAGAAGCAATATCACAAAGACGCCCGCCTGCCATTTACCCAGCATTCAGATGGTTCATGACGCCCACACCGGGCATAGATTAATCAGTATGCTAAAGAGGGAACTAACATGTACATGTGACATATTTCACCCTCCTTCTTGGCTGAATAACAAAGTGCATTAAAAAGGCAAAAGCTAAATACACCACATTATTTCTGAAAAAGATTATTTAAAAAAAGTTACATTTAATGGCTTAGCAGTGACAAAGAAACAGAATTCATCATGCAAACCGTGGATTGTGTAAATCGCCTGCTCAAAACCTCCAGATGTGTCCTACTTTCGTTTAGTGGTGACATGCGTTTAAACATACTTCCTGATGATCATCTCCAAATCGGGTCTCAGGTTTCCTTGTCTGGAGCTGAAACGCACTTTGCGAGTTCATAGTGAAACTTCCTCTGTGTGCTCTACAGACTGCCATCAGTATCTGCTTGTTTTTCAGGCCAGCTGAGCTCATAATTATCTGATGGAGCTCATTATGAGCTATAATTGGAGGGCTTCTGCAAAGGTGCCTATATCCTCTGAGAGAGAGAAAGAGCAATAAAATAGGCAGAATACTGTGGATACTCCAAAGACCTAGGCCCCTTTTTCCCCATACAGAAGCATAACGTCTTTTCTGAATGTGGGCAAATAACGTCTTTGCAATGCAAATGATTTTCACATATATTAGCATGGGCACTCTGATCAATGACCAATTAATGACCTGCGAGCAGTCATGTGACATCTCACCACGTTAATATGCATGTGACAGGTTCGCCGATGCACGCCGGGCGCCTTATTGCCATGGTTACAGAGAATCATAGCAGGCAGCCAAATTAAAAAAAATTAAAGATAATATAACAATGGATGAATCTTTGCAGCTGTGACCTTGAGTTTATGAGAAAAAAAATATGATTGTAACAGAAAAGTTATTCTCTCCACTTTGTAGAAACATGGGAGTGACGTTTTTGTAATTATCAACATTTTTTTATGTTAATTAATAATAAAGATCAATGTATATGAGCTTATTATTACTTCTATTTTATGCTTAATCCCAAATGACATAAATATTTATAAGGCTTGATTCTTTCTTTTGAAGTCCCATGTGAGCATTAGATACCAAGTCCCTATCAAAATGATCAAAGAAAGCAAAAACAGGAGAAAAACAACACTAAGGCCTAGCCGGCATTGTGTTTCTCCCCGTCCCAGCACACACGTTGAAAACATCAACCCCTTCACCCAAAAAAAACAGCATGATAGCATCACAACTGGGACTAGTGCACTGTCCCTTTAAGATAAAATATTCTATCTTCTACATCATAATTATCTCCTTAAGGTAGAAATATTAGCATATCTTCCAATCTTATTATCTGAGAAATTGCCTCATTAAGTTGCCTGCCTCCCCTTGTGCCCACCTTGCACACCATTGTCCATATTTCATCACTGATCCCATAGAGCTCCAGGCTGCTGTGATTGGCAAGAGGCATATGCCTTATAACAGGTCTCTATGGGGACCGAGAGTGGGCCGAAATACTCCAGCACAGCTCTGTACTGACAGGATGATCAGCGTTAATTTCATGTGCCTTTGCTTCTGTATAGACAACCTACAAATGAGCGTCTGGTGTCTCCTGTCTTCTACCATCTCCTCTTCTTCCTGTCCTTCACTTCTGAGCATGCAGGGGACGCCGGTCACAAAAACGCGCTCCTCTGCAAACGAGGGTCGTGCCACAGTGGGAGATTGAGTCCTGAGGTGAATTGCTGTCTGAATGTATGGAGAGAACATGAGATATTAGCCTGCAGCCTTTCATGGAGTTATGTGAAGATACAATGTGCCTGCACTTGTTTGGATGACTGTTAGTCAGTGATGGATCTCCTCAGGGCTGTCTGAAATTCACAGTCTCCAAAGGAATGTTTATGGGTTGGCTTTAGTGTTCTGACTTTTTAATTTAGAGGCTATATTTGCTCTCTGGAACCGTTTTTCTGAAATGTTTTATTTTTATTATTTATTTAATTAATAAAAATGGTTTTTTCTAACTCTAAATCTAAAAGTGTGCTACAGTGTGCTGTCCATAGTTAATTTATTAATTACTTCTCAAAAATTGAGATAACTTGTTTTATGACACTTTTGGCCTGAACCCTGGTTAATTTTGACCCTGGAGGGCAGTATGTGTGCTTTTCCGTAAAGGACTTCATTGGTACCCCCCCAGCTCCCCTTTACTCTGTGTAGGACAATGTTTCCGGTGAACCCACCCCTTCTCAGCAACAGTCCTGTTCTCAGACAGAGGACAAATCCCTGTTTGGAATTATAAGTTAATTGTCAAATAGAACGAAGACCCACAGTGTTCTAAGCCTAAATTCTACTGCTGCATACACTGATAGAAATTATTTAAATGATTACCACCACAAATTACACATTACCACTTTCAGATATTAATGAGATGCACTGGAATATCTCTAACAGCTTAATCTGCAAAATTTAAGCCATGAAATGAAATCTGACACCCATGGATTCATAATAAAATAATGTCTTTTTATCCTAGGCGATGGCCGAGCCAGCAGCTTTAGGTGAGATGGAGTCTGCTGGACTGCAGTGTGTGTGGATCACATTTGGAAGAGACAGACACTTCTGTGGGAAGGAAGGTTCAGTTCAAGAGCATTACTGTGACCTGCCTTCGCTCAGCTTTGATCAGAAGAGAATGAAGATGAAATCTAATTGTGGTCCGGCTAAAACTGGCATTCTCTCACATGGATCGGTGGACCTGAGCCTCCTATGTTAATTGAATCTATTGCTGAGTTAAATGATTTTAATGTTATGTTTTAAATAGGTAGCCTCCAGCTTCAGTAATGTTCTGCTCCACCGCGTGTTGGTAAAAGAGTGCTCATTTAAATCTAGATTGATTTGCATAATCATAATTTTGCATTCTTCCATAATGAAACCTTTTCCCTTGAATTACTCAACGTAACAACATCTACCGCGTTAAATTATCTGCCTTTATCTAAATTTCATTTATACAGGTGCACATTCCATTGACTTGTCATGAACAATGATTCATTTAACATCAGATAGCATTATTCAAGGAAACATAAAACGATTAAAACAATAAAATAAATAGGACTTATAATTTCAACAAGCCAGTAAAGCGCTGCTGATTTTGGTTTCTTTCACCTCATTGTTTTGTCAAATTTTATTTTTTTTCTGTTATGAACACAATTAGATATTTAGAAATTAGATATTTGGAAGAATGTTTATGCTGTTCTTGTCATACAAGAACTATTCAATTCTGGTTGTTACTGTTTATTATAATTATTGCTGATTTAAAGGGGAAAATGTTAAGACCCTGATTAACTGGTGATGACATCATTCTGGTTTGTTTAGAGGAAATCAGAGGAAGTTGTGTAACTGAGTGTGTGTGGGCGAGCGAGAGGGCGGGCGAGGGTGTATGTTGTGTTCATTCTGGAGCATGTGTGGGGCAGGTTGGTCGAGTCCTGATATGCTTAACAGCCAATTTACAAAGGTCAGGTCCTATGGATCAAACCGTTCAGTAAATTGCACCTTCAAACTCATAAATGAGAAACAATCATCTTGCTAAAGGTCACAGCGCTAGCACTGTGGATTACAATAATAAAGTAAGCCGCCCTGCTCTTCCACTAATTTACTCTCAAGGAACTCAGGAGCACTGGCTAAAGAACATCTCCTTTGTTTCTTTTCTCACTCTCTCGATCTCTCTCTCTCTCACACACACATACACACTTTCTCTTTATCCGTGACCCGAGTCACAGTTTGACTGGAAGGAAACTCTCCTTCAAGAGTGTTCATTAATTTTCACAACCAGGAAAGGTGATTGTTTCAACAGTTACATTGTGCACACACACACACACACACACACATCAAAAAACTGTTTTGCTTTTTTTTTTGTCCTTTTTTATTGGCCTTATTTACAGAAAAAAAAAGAGCTAAAAGCTCTCAGGGAAAATACAGCCATCACCAAACATGAAGACTCATTGTGACTTGCTTTATCAAAGTTTTGTTTTGGTGATGTGTCTCTTTTGAAGTGCTTAACTTGCCAAAATAATAAACGATAATTCTTACATTAAAATTGAAAGCATGTATTTTGTCACCAACTATTGTTTTTGAAACTTTATAGGCCTAATAATAGTAAGAGAAATAAAAACATTAGGTAATAGACAGTATGATGTTCATAGCATCAATCTCACCACGATCTCAAACGTGTCCAGCCTTATCAACGTTTTTTCAACCTTGCTGGTAATTTGTCTTTAATTTGACATACAATCACGCTGAAACAATCTCGCTGACCTCATTTATTAAAAAAAAAACTTGAATTATGAGAAATGATAGTAGTAAAAAGTTTGAGTCCTTTAATGTGAGTTTTAATGAAATCGTTCAGTTTGTTCATTTCAGGTATATTGCGGTAAGTTCATGAGAGCAGCCATTTACCGCTGGACTCTGCCAAGTGTCAGATTACTTTTGACACCTCATTAGCAAAGCATCCATAAAGCTCAGTCATGACATCACCCCATCACTGCCGCACCTGATCAAACTGCCACTCAGCTGGAGGAACGTTCATTCACAGAGTTTCTGAGTGTTGAACTAAATGAACTTACTCATGCTCTATTTAATGCTAATGCATGTCGTCATGTGCTAAAGCTGCGAAAGAGATCCTAGAACAGAGTTCTTACATTACCAATCGTTCTGAATGTGGCCTCTCGGGTATCAAAACCCACATGTCCTGATTCCCTTTTCCAAGCTCTTTAACTGGGGATGGGTGAGAATAAGGACAATCTGGGGAAAGACTGGCAGTCTAATTAAGCCTGGGGAAAGATGCCCGGGGTCAGCCAATTACAGCCTCATCTACATGCGTCTGTTAGGGAGGGATCTCCAGGGAGACTAGGGACAGGAAAATGGTAACATCGAACGGACAGTAACCGAATTCAAGGCCCGAAAACATTAGAAATGTCCATTTGTTTTAGTGTTTTTTTTTACATTTACATGTAGGCATTTAGCAGACGCTCTTATTCAAAGCGACTTACAATGAGGAAAACAAAGAAGCGAAAAATTATAATACGACAATAAACACAAGTCATTTTCAAGCTGCTAAAAGTCCATTACTTTTATTTTTTTTGTAAGATTTTTTATTTCTATCAGAAGATTTGAAATAGTGGGTAAGTCACTTTTGTGTGGCATTTGCATCCGTTTTAAAGCTCCAGTCCCCATTCATTTGCATGGAAATAATCTCTTTATTTGTGTTCCACAGAAAACAGTCATTTAAGTTTGAACTGACATGAGGAGACAGGAGGACAGTAAGTTACGAATTGTCATTTTGGGCTGAACTTTCCCTTTAAGTATTAGACCTGACTCGCTGATAAACGATAACGTACAAGATGCAAAGATCTCAGCGAGCAGCGTTTTACTCCTCTGAGTCAAAGCTAATGGGTCCGTCAGTGAGACACTAATGACAGATTGGACTAATCACAGCTTCCTTCCGTATGACTGAAGTCTTCTGAACGGCTGTTTTAGCAACACTAATTTTTCTGCCGATACTTTTTCGCTTTCCTTTTCTCCCATTGTCCTTTTAAACGGACGCAAAATGATTCTGTTAGTGTATCCCCCAGCATTCGCTATTCACCTGTCAAATGACACAAAATACCAAATTGCTCTGTCTTTCAGAGCCTCTGGAAGCTATTTGTACAAATGCTGCGCCAGAAAAGAGACGATTGCTTACAGTGTGCAGTCATCAGGGGGTGACATGCAGACAATAGGTTTTGCTGTGGGGTAATTGCAGCCCGTTGGGGTGTCAGTCTGCCCAACAGAGGCGTGCTTGCGCGCCGCAGGCATCTTGCGCTGCCGTCAATGCACAAATGAGACCGTCTCCCGGTTGACGGAACTCCGTACGGACAACAGGGGGCAGTATTGAGTCACTTTTCTGCACGTCCCTTTTGCTTATTCAGTTCGTGCGGACAAACTCAGTCTCGCATCCTACCCAGACGAGGCTGGCAGGGGTCCAAGAGGTGGACGAAGGCAGATTAATTACACTTTTTCAATTAATGTTCTAATGACGAACTGTTGTGTATTCTGCCGATAAGCATGTATAATCTATGTGTCGAGGGGACGATAGGGGAGATAATGGCACACAGAGAAACCATATTTCACACCTGACTGAAGCAAATTGAACCAGACGACTCTTGTCTTGACCACTAAAGACATTACCTGTCCACACGCACCTGTATTTAAGCAAACAGCACATACATTTCCATACGTCACTACGAGCAGTGCTGGATGTTGAGTAATCGTATGCATGTGAATTGGGGCCTCCGGGCACTTTGGTAATGATTATCCAGAAAGCTGAATTCCTGGTCATTCATTGGTTAAAATAGGGCCAATTTCACCCACTGAAGGTCTCTAGTTTAACACCATTTAGATTAATGATGAAATATAGATGATATAACAGATTTTAACACTAACATTTGATAGACTGTTCGCTAAGGTTAAACTGCATTTTGCACAGTGAACCATGGCAATAATTGCCAAGCAGGGGCATGTGTACATAGGGGGTGTTTAGGCAGGTTCATGGGTACCTGAAAAATTTTGCTGTGTTAAATTGACAAAACAGAAATTACAATTAAAATCAAAGTTTGTAGTTTTTTAGTTTCTTTCCATAAAAGAACTTTACCTTGAAAATAAAGCACACTGATATATAATTTATAATGTAAAGACTTCTTTTTTCAGTAACAGTTAATAACATTTAATAATTAATAGTAATAATTAATAATAATAGTTCTTTAGTTTAAAGGTAAATCACTTATTATCATGCCATTTTATTATTAATAATGCTAAGTATTTAGTATAATAAAAATGTGAGTATTGGTTTTGTAGTATGGTATTGTACTACATTTTCAATAATGTCTGACCATGTACATGACAATGTCATGTAGTGATTAAAGTATCTCAATATAGGAAATTTCTTTCAACTGTTAAACTCAGTCTGTCTTCAGATACTGAGAGAGGAAAAAAAATCTGTTTTTAATTCCACAGACACTTAACATGAGTCTTATTCTCACTTTAGCTAATCAGGGCAAATTATTTCATTACACATAGTTTTTAAGATAATAGCAATTCAAAGTGTGTTAAATTAAAATACGCTGTCCATCCATGTGCTGTGCAACATTACTGGAGGAGAATAAAATATTGGGACTGAGGGCTAGTCTGCTGTCCATTATATCATCTCCATCTATTTCATGAGAGAGAGAGAGAAATAAAAGATAGGGAGATAACTCCCTTACTGCCTTCTGACTAAAGACCTGAATTCAACTTCCCATTAAAGTGTTAAAAAATTTAAATAATAAAAAGGGAAAAAAAAAATCTAACGCACTTTTTAATTAAAAAGGATCCTAATAATCCACATCATATTATACACCGTAGATTCATCGGTCAATTTAATAACATGGAGTCTTTTGGATCTTAATATCTTTGGAAACAGGTTTCCTTCATAACTGAGGGGCTTTGTTAATTACACACAGGGCCTAATGATTTTGAATATTCAGTGCCTCTCGATGTTTTGATAAATGGGCTTCCACTAAGATTTATTCCTAATTATCTCATTTGTCTTTCTCCATTACTTTTTATAGCTTAAATTTATGAAGTCATTAAGACGTTAGTGGCCCTGATAATGATTAGGAGAAAGAATTGTATGAAAGTGAATTATATGAAAATGATTATGGCTAAAGAAGTCTTTAAATGAAGCCGGAGAGGAAGTTGTGTGGGCTTTGTTTAAAGGTGCGGGGAGCAGTTCAATCATGCAACCCCCGGCACGGTCCTCATTCGCCTGGGCGCAGGCGGAAATAACCGTGATTAAAATGTCTTTTTGTCACCGTTCACCCCTTTCTCTTTCTCTCTTCTGTTCTTTCTTGCACTGATTCATCTTCTAATGTCTGCAAGTGCTGACGGTAGCAATATTCTCTTTGGGACCCGAGATGAGATCGCTCTCTGAAAAAAGGGGCTATTTTTAAAATGGCCTTTTATACTTGCACGTTTGTTTAATTTCAGCCCGTCTTTGAAGATAAAATGAAACACATAAATACAGGCCATTACATCCGCATTTGGGCGCCTTTATTATTATTACATTTTTACTGGTTTTGCAGCTTCCAGACTGACAACCAGGCAGAAACATTTGCTTTATTACTTTTTCCCTCTCTCATTCAAAACTGATTTCCACTCTCTCTTACCTAATTAAACAATGAGGTATGTAATATACCATGTGTCTTCACATTGAGCGTCTGTTATGAGGAAGCATCTGGTGATTCAAACGTTGGTCATGCATTTTGAACGGTTTTTATTTTGAACGGTCTGAATAATATTGCTTATATGCTCTGGTGAAAACATTATTTCAGCTCAGGAGCTCGCAGCGAGAAGGACAGATAAAACAAAAGTTGATGCCGTCCCATCTTGAAACTTTGAAGCAGGAATGTGTTGATGTTCTTCACATCTGTGGCCTAATGGTTAGAGAGTCGGGCTTGTAACAACGGTTGCAGGTTCGATTTTCACTGCTAGCAGGAAATAACTTGAGCAAAGCGCCTTTCCTCCAGTTGCTCTCAGGGTGCTGCACATTAAGTGTGAATTATGATACCTTAACATACATCACTTTCACTTCAAAATTATATTGACTGCTTTCAAACAGGTCCTCTAAGCTGCCCCAGATTTGAATTATGTTTGCACATCTAATTTTGTCTGCATATTACACTGGGGGGAAAGTACTTTGACCTTCTGCTTAAAGGATTAGTGTGTGTACCTATGTACAGATGAGAGCCACATTTTGTCCTGGTTTGTGTGACAGTCCAGTTTAGAGTTAGATGGCTAGAAAATACAATCAGTCTGATGAATAATAAACAATGAAAGTTTAAGAGATGCCCAATTGAAATGTGTGTATAAAGTCTGGCTACTTTGAAAGGCCCAATTTTTTTAAATGTCTTTATAAATATAGTGAAACATCAAAGACCAACTTGTGAGCACATTTTAAAATGGGGAGATATAGAATATCATTAGCCTGGTGTGTAAACAATAACGTCTGAGATGTCCTCATTAATATAGTGAAACTGTATATTGTGTGTGTGTGTGAGGAAGAGGAGCAGGAAAATATCTTGATTTGCTGTCCAGATGGAACTCCAATAGAAGCTCATCTGTGCTTCTCTCTCTCTTTCTCTCTCTTGCCCGCTTCTCTCTACAGAGAAAGACAGATCTGAAGAGGTTGTGTAAGCCCTCTGGTTAATTAATTATTTAATTATCTAATCAAGCAGATGAAGAGCATCTCCCTACACCAGTGTTAATTATGAAACAGCTGGGGCAAGTGTGCTGAAGGAATATTGAAACAGGGCTTGGCAGCCTTTAGTTTTGCCTCACACTCTCTGGCTTTCTCCCATCTTCGCTTCTGTTCTGCAGTCGCACTTTCTTCCAGCAGGGGGAGCAGTGTCTCTGCTTGTGGGTGATCAGAAGTATTGGAGAGGAGATTTGGTTTGGGTGGAAACTTCCTTGAAATATTCTTAGGTTTCACTAGGTGAGAGTTTATGACTTAGATTTTGTAGAGATACCTATGAAGTACACCTGGGTTTGCCAAAGCTTGCGTTACATTTAAGTGAACTCCATGCTTTATGTATGAACCATTAAAAGGTTTTTTTTTTTTTATTGATAGACAGAAATATTGGTGATCTAAATTTTGCTTGTACAATTTTATTTTGTCCATATACAGAATATATGCTGCTATTTTTGCATCATTGCCAATAGAAAGTTTTCAAATGTAGATGTAGTTACAAAATCTACCAGTAGAGGCTAACTCAACTATGCTAACCAGCCAAACTTTGACCCTTTAAATGTCAATTGTGGGGATATAATATAAAAGATATAAAAGTTATGACATTATTATTAATAACTATTATTATTACTATTAAAAAATACACAACACCTGGCTGAAAAAGTTCAGGAGACAATAGAAAAATATTAGAGGGAGAGAGAAGGGAATCACAAGGACATGTATATTGCATTCAAACCCATATTTCCCATATGAGCACCATAGCACAACGTGTCTGCAGCACACACGCTAATTGCCATCCCACAGTCCGACACGTCCAGCATTCCTCTGCACAGAATTATCTTTCCTTCACATTGGCTAATTAAAGCATTCGAAAAAGGAATGTCAGAAATAGCCCGTCACACCGGTCAGTGATTAAGACCACCCTGAGCGTCTCCCCCAACTCCTTCCCAACAGCAGTTCCACCTAACAGCAGCAATGCAGTGGAATTGCCTTTAATTGCAATCATCCAGACAGGCCCGGGTGTCCGCCTGGTAGGGAGACACAGTTTCACGCGCTCCATACGTTGCATAAAATTAAAGGCAAAATGGGGACTGGATAATTGGCTTGAGGCTCCCGCTCTCCTCAGTCACGCAAAAGGGCCAGCGTGTGTTTCTCCGAAACGCATGTTCCTCGGTCACTTCCGCTCGCAGGCCAGCACTCAGCAGGCCAAGATTAATGAGAGCTGGCTTGCCTCGCTCAGCTACACGTGGTCTTCAGGTTAGGAGACCCAATGTGGGGTCTGAGAAACTAATTGTGCTCAATTTAGCAATGAGTGCCGAGTTGCTAGTGAAAAGTCTAGCTGATGGTTATTTAGGTCGTACAGTAGCCAAACAATAACAGAAATACGAACAGCCTCAGCATGTTTTTTGCATAAGTAGGTTGATGTTTACAATAATGGAAGCAGAACTTTTCATAGCTGAACGCAATATACATTTTTCCTCAGTTGCCACCATTGATCCACTACATAGAACGACATATTCTTTAACTCTTAAGGTGTGTTCTGATGGCATTCAGAGCATATAAAATGAAATAAGTAAATGCCAATAAAACAAGAAACTGACTTAGTGGACTCATTGTCTTTTAGATAAACATGGCTAGTTAGTGTTTCGCTGTTCCCTCTTCTTTGACCCCTCCCACACTGTCAGTGTAGCGTATAACATAACGGCCATTGTTATTCTCTCACTGTGTTTGACAACCATCTTGCACTATTTTCAACTTTTCAATCATTTACACACAAGTACAAATGTTACAATGTATAATTAAAGTGTGTGTGTGTGTGTGTGTGTGTGTAAAAAAAAAATAAGACAAGTTGTCAAAACTGGCTCAAATGCAAAATAAACTTCTGTTTTAATAAATAAGTGATGATTGTATAGTACATGAGGCAGTTGGCAACCCTTCCCTTTATTGTGATTGATTGTCTTATTTCTAGAAAAACAAGTGGATCTGTTTATACAGGGAACGATCCAGAGTTCCTGTCAATGCAGACTGCCATCTCTGTTGTCTGCATTCACAGATTAGTTTTCTATAGTGTCTAAGGAATCGTTGAGTGTGTGTTTATTTTGGAAAATGTAGTGGAACAGAGCTGAACAGCATTAGATGGACAACATAAGAGATTACACGATCATATTCATCTAAATCAGCACTGGGTGTGTCTGACAGCTGGAAAATTCTACTTCTTACCGATACAAGCTGACGGTATTTGATATTCCATAACTCCCAACAGTCTCTTTATACAGGGGATCAAAGTTTGGATTGTTAGTATGTGCAGTTAAATTACACCTTTACACCATTGTTCTTAATTTATGGCTATTCAAAAGTTGCAGTTTTTTGTGAGCAACATACAAATGCAAATAATTATTTCACAAAGTTTTTTTTTTCAGTTAGCATTTTTGTAGGGCTATTAGGGCAAAATCTTTTTTGGAAACAACAACATACTGTATATATAGGCCTATACCCAGCTAACAATTATAGGTTGTAAGAACATTTTCCTAACATTTCCATTAAGTTACAAAAATGTAAATAATCTAATTTTAAAATTTTTAGAAACATTCAACACTGTCATTTTAGACGTATTAACATTGCTTGTTATCAGAACGTTATTCAAATGTTTGCCAATGTTCAGAGAACGTTCTCTGTTAGCTGGGTAAACGTGCGTAATTTTCCACCCAGACGTCATTGTACAGATATTGCTGCAGACAAAACATCTGCCACTTTTCACCTCACAATAAATAGGAAAGTGAGCTTTTTGTCAACCCTGTTTTTCCTCTGTTCTCTGTAAAGGTTAACAGAGAGGATTTGGTGAAGCACTCACTGCATGGCACAAGTGATTGCCGTATTAATTGCCTCTCTCATTCCTCCACAAGGTCACCTCTGTCCACTGCAAGATAAGACAAAGTAATTCTTCTGTACTACACTGGAGCAGAACGTATCACAGAACTATTCAGCTTGAACCAACGAGTGCAGGGTTTGGGGGGGTGTGAGGTGGCTTACCTTTCAAGAAACTTGACATCCACAACAATACAGAGCTCATTAAAAGGTAAGGATGTGCCCTCACTGGCCATTTTAAAACCTTTGGTCATCTGCGCTGTGACTAATTTGCTATCAGCGTCAATTATGCATTGTGCAAACAGCTAACTTATGCTGCCGGTGTTAAGTCAAGTTCAAGTTATTGTTTGTAAATACAGCTAATTATGTATATTACAGACAAACTCTGAAAACATGTATATTACTCTGAAAACATGTATATTACTGAAAACATGTTGCATATTTTTGATTTACAGTTTATATAGTGTTTTACAAATAAGGATATCGCATGTGTTTTATACATAGTTCAGAATAGTAAGATTTCAAATTATAAAGAAAATGTATAGCCAAAAGGCAATTTAAGTTTTTTTTTAATCTATTCAAATTCTCCATATGAGAGACAATCATAGGTCAGAGCTTCTGGTGGGAAGGTATCTCACTGATCTCTCTCTCTCTTCCAGCTCTCTGGAGCTTCTTTCCTTGAGGTGAGAAAAGCTTAATTCTCACCTGACAAAGGGGCAGATTGGACATGTTCCTGCCCTGCCCCAGATAGTGCTGAATACCACAGAGTCATTTCTAATGTGAGCTTGGACAATGGCAGTCATTACTGATTTCTCCTTTGAACAACCTTGAAGACTTTGCCAGAGTTTTGAAATGGGGGATGGTGCTCACCTTTCCATTATGCAGATTATTACTGAATGCAGGCAAATACGTAACCAGGAATGTTTTTATATCTCTGCTGATTTGAACCATCTGTGACATCATTACTGACCTTGTTTTGTGATTTTAAACGATTGTGTATTTCCCTCATAATTGTATCAGGTGAAGTTACATAAAAGTATAAACAGTCCATTTACAGGTTAACATGTACCTAATCCGGCCTTAATCACCTGATGATGCACTAACTGATAATATTTTCATTTAACAAAATGTTAAAATAGTTATTTAGCCTTTAACTGCCAACACTTTTGCCAGATTCGCCCACTTCTAGTCTGGAAGCAAAACTAGGTTGAATGGACCTGACACACGAGACAAAAAAAAAAGAAAGAAATAAAGTTGTGTTCATTTGTCTTGTGTAAACATGCAGAAACTTGAGTGTTGATATTTTTCCAGTTTTCTGCTCTTCCTGCTTTCCAGCTGTCATTCATTAGCGTGTGCTGCGATTCTCATGCCAATGTTCATTCTTTTCCACACACACATTTAAATTCCATTTAAATACAAATATATTGAAGTCAGACCTTTTTTTCCTCAAAGTTTGTATCTAGAAAACACAGTATTACCCTGCTGACCTGATTGTGAATTCTGTATTCTCAGTAAATGTCTTGTGTTGTACAGTACTAGTATGCTAACTGATCACATACTCAAATGAAGGTGCTCTGATATTCGGTTTGCCATTTGACTGACACTGGGTGGAATTCAGTAAGAAATCCAGCCGCAGTAGTTCCTTTGACAAGAACATTAAACGATTAGCATGTCAGAGCGACGTATGTTCTAAAACCTAAAACAGATGAAAACAAAGGCCAATATTTTTAAATTGCCTTAATATTCATTTTCCACTCGTGCTGTAATTGTTCACATGTGTTCTCTTGCATAAATGTTGGTCTGTTGCTAAACAGCAGGAGTGAGAAGAGATGAATCTTATGGCATGTTTGACTGGAAATGAGGCTCTCCTGTTTCCCTGGTAATGGATGACAAAGCTCACATAGCAGAATCTGAATGACTGTCAGTCACAAGTTCTACACATGACCTGTCTTTCTCATGCTTGTTTAATAAATATTTAACCTAACCTGTTTGTTTTCATATAGAAATAAGTTTAGTACTGTCAGCTCTTTTTAACACATTTAATCATGTTTAAAACCATTTCAACAGAATTCTGAAGATTTCCCTCAAAATCAGTGCAGAAAATATGAAAGACTTTTTCTGGGCCTAGTTATGACCCAGGCAGTTTGTGTTTCCCCGTGGCCCTCTAAATCTGAGAGAAGTGAGAAGAGTTTTGAGACAGCAGGAGATAAAAGGGGAGCATTCTGTAAAGAGAGACTCAGAGAATCAATTCATCTTTCAAAATTTCCTTCCTTCCTTTCTTTTAAGAAAAAGGTGTGTGTGTGTGTGTTTATATATACTCGTATACAAACATAAATATATATGTACTGTATATATGCATGCATGCACTGTTAATAATAGCAAAGCAAACACTACAGCCTGCACTTTAGCCATCCTAAAGGGAGAAGGGAGGAAAAGGCAACAGGAAACAAGTTATTTTCCCAATGTGGCGCCTCATCCTGTAGAATCCCAGTGGGGTTCTTGATGCTCAGGATTCTATTGTGCTTGCTGTTGTAGACACACCTGCTCTGAGGCAAGAGTTCCAGTACTCAGCAGGCACGAGTTCTCCACACTGGCCCTACAGATGCTGCTGATCTGTCACATATCTGCTTCAAGCTGTGCAAATACATGCTTCATTTCAGACTGTTTAGGGACCTCAAAACTCAAAGAAGTGAACTTGTTCTCATGGTTCCAGAATCAATACCCAATGCTCTGGTCAGCACCCTGGCCTACATTTCCAACTAGCCAGGCCCAAGCTAATTTGATGCACCTGGTACATTTTGTTGACCATTTTGGAATCCGATGATCGTTTTGCGCAGCAAAATATTTGAAATCAAGCATTTGTAAATATTAGACAAGACAAAAGTCTCCAAGTGTTTAAGATGAGCTAAAGTTCAAGATGAAATCGGAGAGCCAGTTAGCCCTGAAAAATGTTTACATGTGGCAAGCCTCCATGAAGGGCTGCTACGTCCTACAAGGCCACGGTCTGTGCTCGTTGTTTGCGCAAGCTGCACTGAGTCAGTGTGGGTTAAACAGAGGTCTGTTTTTTCATGGTCTGCCAAGCACCCCTTTGACATTTAGCTCTGATACATAAAATGCTATGTGTTCTTTTGGGCTTAGACTCTCACAAAGCACACTTTTGAGGTAGTCGTTGGAGATTGCGAAACAGTGACGGGCAGAAGGACTGGTTCATTTCAAGTACAAACCAATCGGTAGTCTTGCATTTCCCGGCTAATTGCACACATGCATGTAAGCTTTGGTGTGCATTTTGAAAAAATGGCATTAAAAAAATGGGCTGCCATAAGCAACATTTCAAATTGTCTGTTCGAAAGCATTTTGAGCTAGGTGGATTTTAAACTTCCAAAAATAATATTTGCATAATCTTTTTTTTAAGCGTAAAAAAAAGTAAAAAGCTAAAACATTCCCATGTGAAATTCACATTAAATTTTGCTCTGTCCAGTTGAATTACACCTTCTGAAGACAACAACTGACATGTACCCTCCCTCACGTCACTGCACATTTTGGTTTATTGAAAAATTGTTCAGAATTTCAACTGCTGCCTTCTTTCACACTTCCTGTGGTCACATTGCGTCTTGCCTATACAGTGAACACTTAGTGAGCCAAGACTGTGAATGGTGCACAAATAAGGGGCCCTATAAGCAGCATACCGGGGTGTGATGCAGTCCAGAAAAGTGGACAATGCACCTTTGACTCCCTTCTCTACAAAATTGGCTGTTTCAGTCAGATGTGATGCTTCTGGCAATAGACCTGTGGTTACATAACAGTATAGCCATAAAGCAGCAGGGCGCATATTGTACGACCTTTTTTGTCACATACGACTACACGTTGGCCAGCGACAGAGAAACCAGAGCGGCCCGCGGGGAGGAAATACGCGCAGCAGACGCGCAGACAACCTCACGCGCCGCCTTACATCACAGAACGCCCACCCACCAAGATCAAAATCGCTGCCCTGCTGTTCTGTCTGTTTTTACACCACTGTCTCCTTTTCCAAAGCCTGCGTTGAGCAATACTGTAGACATCACACACCAGACTTCATATTTAATGGCTTGAACTGAGTTCTTTGTGGATATAAAATCTTGCTGCATTACTAATAAAATGTTAGTCTTTGTAATAACCTTCAAATAAATCAAAATGAGTTTTTTATATGCATAAAAGTGTGAATTGATCCATGTTGTCATCAGCCCCCAAACGTGTCCAAAAGCTAGATATAATAATGGAAGATTAGTTGAACAATTAAACAAATGAAACAAACCAATTTGTCTTAGAAAAACAAACAAACAAACAAGTTGAGACTTTATAAAATTATTCAGAACATTGTGATGAGCTCCATTAGCTCATGAGCATCGCTCAGCAATCATTGTTGCATTGTCTCTGATATTCACTGTATGTATGGCAGGTTCATTATTAAAGCCACTTACAGTAATCTCATCCATCTTTTAATTTTTTTTCCTTCTTAATTTTTCCCCTTCTCTCTCCCTCGCTTTCTCCGAGACTGGGTTTTGATTAAATAAAAAGCCAAAGGGAAGAATATGGCTGTTAATTGCATGGGGCTGATGCGGGAGCTGAATCAACACAGAGGAGAGGTCATTAAACCCAGCCGGTCCCCTTCGCTGCGTTTGTCTGACTGCCCCCCACCCAACTGTTGTGCAAATTCTGCCTTTAATTTAACTTTGCAGTGTTGGGTTGCTCCAGTCCACCGGAAATAATCTTCCCCCTTCATCTTCAAACCGCTGTTCATCCCCCCTGCTTGCATTGTGCAGTCACGTAGCCCCTTTGTTCAACTACCAAACTTCAATTAAAAAAGGAGGAATATCTGCGCATTCATCAACCGATTCATTATTCCACAATCCGGCACCATCATGGTTATTTGGATAGGTTGATTAATCTCTCTGCCATGCATCTATAAAGACATATGATGATTACATATCAAAAAAAGAGGGAAAAATTAAACCATCAAGACACTAGACATCACGAATTTCACAAAGTGTGTTGAAAAATCACTTTAAAACATTCATTTCAATCTAAAGCGCTTTGAGCAAATCCAACAGGAACAATCCAAAAACACCAGTGTCTTCATCTTTGATCACATCAGTTTAGGTGCTACAGCACCTGTGCTTAGATATTAACGTTATTGCATAAGAATGTGTTGGACGGACCATGTGAAGACTTTCTGAGATGTTCTACAGCGTATGGGAGGTCTTGAGGATCTTCTAATCTATGTTCTGGGAGTGAGACGCAGCGCTCGCGTATTATTTATGCTGACTGTGAATTCTCAGCTGCAGAAGCCTCATTGTTTGCTGAGTCTAAAGGGAAGCATTGTGCTCAACATGTGTTTCTCATGAAGGCTTCAGTGCAGGACTAGTGTGCTGTACCACAACTTGAAAAACAAAGTGTGGCTGATGGAATGAGAGAGAGGCATGTTGCAAAAGCTTGTGATTTACTTCTGAAAACTCGTATTCGTTGTTTTGCCCTGACATCATTTTGAATGAGAATCTCACTTGTTTTTTCTGCAAGTGAGTTTAAATCATTTGAGTTCTTAAAAAAAAGACAAGGAAAAATAAGTTTTTTTTAATGAATTACAGTAGATTAGTGTGCCTGTAGCTCAACTGAGAGTGTGGGGCTAGCAACACTCATGGAAGTGAATGCACCATGAATACATTGTAAGTCACTTTAGATTAAAACTTTTGCCATGTGCGTGAATGCAAATGTCACTTTGTTTTCAAACAAACAACAACATTCTGCAACTTTGTTTAAAAGGAAGTGATGTCATTTTTAAACATCCGTACATCCACTTAGTTTAACTGTAAACCAATTTACCTGTTATTGGGCTCTGGCTTTGAAAAGAAAAGTGAGTCCATAAGGAACCGTTTCAGTCTTACATGTTATGTTTAGGCTTCATTGTGCAAGTTAAGCATATCCAGACTGAATCAAATCCATCACTGTCTGCCAGACTGCTCAGTACTGAAGGAGCCACAATAAAATACAGGTTTTGCTCTTATTTTCCTCTGGACTGTATATCTTGTAATAAGCTTCATTGTGTGTATAGTAATCCTAGGCACATGTGTGATGGAGCAAACTAAGCCTGCACAGGCTGTATGCGGAGGTCTCCTTTAGTGTCATTTTTCATGACTGGTAAAGTTATTGGATATGTACTGTGGTGTTGTCTGCCCTGATTTGTGACTACATGGGTTTAATGTGTGCATGTGTGACAGACTGAAATAAAGAGCGTCAATTCTTCACGAACGTCACTTATAAAACTAAAAGTAAATGCTTAAATATTAAATATTTAAATAGCGTTAAATTATTAAATGCTAAACTGGTTTATGTCGGGGTAATGGTTTCAAAAGTTTTGGGCAAACAAGATGGTGGCGTGGATGAAGCAGCTAAAATGTAAAATGTTAAATACTTGTGCAACACTTATTATTTTTGTTCAATACATTTCATTTTGTTCAATACTTTGTTCAATTAACCAATATATAACAATATAACAATATAAGATATTTAGTGGACCTGAAATGGATTGGTCAGTTTAAAAGCATTTTGATGATTATACTGTAATCTCTTGGAATGCCCAGATACAGTGAGGAAATGAGGCTGGACTGATGCAAGACAAACTAATTATGAAGATTAAATGTAGGAGGATGTAACACTGCCACATTCCATATCCTTCTGTAGAATTCTGACAGTAGAGACAAGCAGCTGACAAGCAAGTTTATTTTTTAGGGAAACAATATGTGCTTTTGCACACTGTACATTTGTGAGCAGTACGAGCTTAAAAGCGCACTTAAGCTACCATGTGCACGCTGGTGAAATACAACGATGGTTTGAAGACAGGCCTCAATGCGTAAGCCAGCTCTTCTTTTTAATGTGGGAGGACAAGATGCTTGACTGCAGAGAGCAACTGGCTTCAGTCCCACATATCTGGTGACTCACCAAGCCTCCTCAGCACTGATCCCTCTGGTGTGTGTGTGTGTGGGTGATGTGTGTGATTGTGGTTGTGCATGTACAGTACATGTGCACAGATCCCACAGAATAATGAAGAAAACCACTGACTGTGCTTAACCTTTGGTATTAGTGAAATACAAACAGAGACATGTGCCTGCGCCGAGTACAGTCTTCATTAACAAAAACCAAAAGGAACACACATTGAAACTCCACCAGTATATTATATTACTCTCTCTGAAAGCCACTCTCTGCACAGACTAATTATTCTGGTCTCTCAGATGCAGGTTTTTAGTATGTTTGATTAGTGAGGCCAGGATGCACTAAATATAAGTGATCATTTCTTGATTTGATGTAGTTTAGGTCTGTATAAGCAATATGGGAAAATAGTTTCAAAGGCTCATTCCTGTTCAAAAGCGCTCCAACTGGAATCGGCGCCATCTAAACACTTCACAACAACTCTGAACTCCTTTGAGAGATGTGCAAAAGCATGCCAGCTATCATTTCATCATGTCTTTTCTTTGTACAGGCAGATTTTTGAAGGTCACAGAGGGCCGTTCTCTTCTGAAACAGACAAACTAGCAGCTTGAACTGGATTACTTGAGAAACAAAGTAAAAATGGCTGCCATTGCACTCCACTGACCTCTGCATTAATAAAACAGACACTATGTCTTCTGTTTGGCGTCTTTTTGACTTCTGGAAGAAGAGAGAAGTGGAATTTCTCAGAGCTTAAGGCCAGTGGCGTTTTCATGTCGGGGTTATTAATCTATGATTTTCATCACAGCTGGCGACCTCTTCACCTCTATTATAATGCGGTCTTTGTAATTTCATGGTTAATATTCAATAGCCACTTGTCCTCTGTTCCAGAAGTGTGAGAATGTGTGAATATCTGGAGGGGATTGTGTGAGTACAAATACACTTGTGAGAAAAAGAGAGACTGCTAATGCATTGTGTTTCAAGACACTGGAGTCCTCAAACAGATGCAGATGTTCAAGAATGTTTAACCTTTTCCCCTGGAGGAGAGCAAGTGTGTTTCAGGCAAGGCACCGGAGCTCCACTTACCACCAGGTTATATCTCTGAATGCCCTACATTTAGATGCTTCAGTGTGGTTTTAGTGTAGCTGCCACCCAAAAGCAACTGTGACCATATTTATACAACGCAAATGTATGTATTTAAAGGAAGGAGTTGGTTAAAAGACAATAGCAAGTGAGAACGAGAGAATGTAACAAAAGAAAGACTTTATCACACATTGCACTGTTGCCTTGAACAGACATTCCTTTTTAACAACTTTGGCAGTCCTTTAAGAATCTATTAAACAGCACTGTTTTCTGTTGCCTAAGAAAGCCTCACAGAGATTTGGGCAACAGAATGAGGTTGGAGGTAAAACCCTTTCCATGCAGCAGTCTTTATCACAAAACCTCACACAGCTAATTGCAAAACAAGAAAAAAATGGGATTCATTATACATGCACTTACATGTGTGCCTTGCTAAGTGGGCCTATCTACATTTCATTATGTTCCTTGGGAATTGAACCCATAACCTTGGCGTTGCTAGCAGTATGCTCTACCAGTTGAGTCAATATGATGTCAATATGGGGTGATTTATTAAAGCAGACACACTGTTTTGAGAATTGATTTATTTCCCCCACATAAGAGGACCTAAAATGCACTTTGGGTCTCTGGCAGGGTTTGATATCTGAGAACTGCCGCTCTTGAATAAACAAAATAATGACAACAAAACATTCAACACAATATGTAACAGTGATGGATTTCTTTATTCCATTAACATGAGTTAGGTGTTTTACACTCTGCTTTTGTCCAGTTAAGAAATCTTTCTTTACTCCAGTTTAAAGGCAAGCAAGAATACAGAAACGCCTTTAAATGTAAACAATTCAAAATCAATGCACCGTTTTCACCATCTTTCTGTCAGATGATGTAATGTTTAGTAAGGAGTATGGTGTGATGATTTTCACAATGCTAAAATGCAGTGCGCTATATAATTTGCCGCAGCAGACCACTAGAAAGAAAACTGTTTCTTTAAAGGTATAAGAATACACTTGAAACACAGTTATGCAAGTTACTACATGAAAAAAATAGGTAGACATGTAAACTATCATTTAGTCACAAAATTGATCTACATGGAAAGTGTTGGAATTAAGAAAACCGCTATCAATTCACATTGAAAAACAAATACAGGAGCAATTCACAACTGCTTACAGTATAATAATATTTCATAATGTAGGAAATATCAAGAAAAACTAATGACTGAAGTGAAACAATTGTGTAGAGAGAAAGAGGTGAGTATTGAGATGGAATCACAATCCTTTTTGCTTCCTAATTAAAGTATTATGCACTATTTGTGTTTGTAATGCTTTGGCAAAATGAATGCAAAATATTTGCTGTACTAACAGTGAACGGTTAGATTGAGAGAGAAGAAAGAAAGAGAGAGGGAGGGAGGGAGGGATGGATGAAGAAAGAATGAATGAGAATATTACAGGACCAAATATAGAAAATGACAGGACTGTCACCTCACACATAAGTACAATCTATTATACAACTGTAGCAAGGCACCATATATTAAATACACACGTCTTTCTCCCATTCATATACATCTATGAGTCCCACACTCACAGTTTATGGCTTTTGTAATCGTCAGCACTGTGGCCAGTGGCTGAAGGACTACACCAGTGTACTACAGAAAGTGTGTGTATTGAGAACTGATATTTGGGATTGACGCTGAAGATGATGGGTGCAACTGCAGTGGGTTTAGTGTCGACCGTGAATGTGATCTTTGGATGCATCTTCCAGGAGAACTCAATGTTGGAATGTTTTTAAAAGACGGAATTGTTTTGTACAACGCATCAGGGTTGTAATTCAAGCACATTTTAGTGTGGATTTTGCATTTCTTATCCAAGTCATAAAACCTGGCAAAGGGACAATTTCAAACTACTAATAAACACTGACAGTTACGAATGAAACTTGAGAGCTCGTTCCCAGTTTCTGGACTAGGAAGAGTCATGATCTCAAATGTTTGTGGATTGTCTTTTGCATTCATCATCTTGCCAAGGCAGAGTCAATACACATTTTAAGTAGAATCCAAAAACCATTCAAGTCCAGAAAAAGTAGAAACAATAATGTTGCTGGGTCAGCCCATCTTCATATATAGAACAGTTCCTGTACTACACCACTAGAGAACAACTAAGCCTGTACTTAAAGGCAGGGTAGGCGATTTTGTTTTCAGAAACATTGTTATGCTGGTTGAAAGTCTTTTCACATACTGATAGCAATCACTAAGTGGTCTAAATATATAAATATCTTCTGTGTAAGGCACGGCATCATAAAATAATTCATCCAATCAATGCATTCAGCCCGAATGCAATGATAGGATGTCTAACTTGCCTGTCAAACTATGTATGTATTCATGTGTTGGAGGAGGCGTGGCTTTAGAGAGCTTTGAATCTTATGCTTTTAAAGGTAGCTTGCTATTGCTAGCCTCTCCAAAATTGCCTACCCTACTATTAACAAAACAGGTCAAAAGAAAGCAACTGGAATGTTATCAGCATGTTCGTTCTTATTGGATGGTGACTTGCAACCTCAATGTCTAGTCATCTGATTGCCTTTGGCTTTGCTTGTTTTAGTTCCTGAACAGGTAAGATGCAGGATAGGAGTCTCAGGACGAAAAGCACAGCCCGCAGCATTCCATGCAGATCTCAAGACAGTCTGCAGACTCGCAGCATGCATCAATGATGCCGCAGTCCATGTCACAGGGAAGGTCGCAGTCGCCGCATTCCTCAGAGGCGCAGCAGCAGCAGAAACACGAGTCGTCTGATGCACAGGAGCCACAGGTGGCACAGTCCAGCACAATGTTACACAGTGTGAGAAACTCACAAAACAGGCAGGCCAGGATGCAGTGGACACAGCAGTCTGAGTGCAGCAACAGAAGCAAGTTACTAAATGCATCTCACTAATTGCTGGTGTATGTCTATTTTAAACAACGATGTAAATGACTGTTACTACATAACTTGCCTACAAACAACTGGCACACTGAGATCATTAATTGAATGTCAAAATATTTTTTGTAAAAAATTATTTTTACTAAAATTAAAAATAAAACTAAAATTATTTAGTGTCTTCATAATACCACAATCTGCTTTAGATGCAAATGTGAGGAATATTACCAAAAACTGAATGAAAGTACTGATTTGGTCATGATATTTATAAATCATTTAATTTAAGACCTACAGAATTAGCTAGTTTACAGTGGCCAGAGTTCAAAAACATTTTTACATTTAAACTTGATCCACTGTCACAATCACAGACTCCATACAGAAGTTATGCAAATATAAATGTGTAAATAGCTTTGTTGATTATAATGGGAATAATCCAGTTCAGTTATACGACAGAATTGCAGAACTTGTTTTAGATCGGGCACCTGCTCGGGCACTCTCTCTCTCTCTCTCTCTCTCTCTCTCTCTCATATAGCTCATGCTTAAGGTCTGACTCACCATCCTGGGCCTCTGTGGGGATCTGGGAGCTGTTGGATTTGGAGCTACCTTTGCTCCTCTGGCTGTTGATGGATGGGTTTGACTGCAGCTTCTTGGGGTTTTTATGAGCGGAGGATGAAGACGAGGATGAGGATGCAGCCCGTGAAAAGCTTCCGTTCTTAACCCCGTTGCTCTGAGGCTTGCTGACAGTCCTCATCAGTGCTGCTGGTCCGACTGAGCTAGCTAGGGTGGGGTGTATGGGCGTCGACCGTGCCTGAGGTTGATCTGGGAGGAAAACAAAAGGTGAACAGGGTTATAGCTGACTTATGTCAGGGTTTCTACTGCTGTGTAATTATTCCCTTTGTACAGCCTGGGGATGTGAAGTAAATCAGTGACTACATATTTGGCTACATACTTTGGTAAACTTAGTTAGCATCTTGTTTCTTCTAATGGAATCAGCCTTTCCTCACACGAATGATCTTTCCAAAAGAAGGCTTCAGGCTGATTCTTGTGTAATATCTGAAGACTCTTCTCAAAGATCCCACAGTAAAGACAGAGAGAGGCAAACATTTTTTTTTGCAATTTACTCTTAATCCTAGATCTTCTATACCATGTCTCAGGACCAAAAAGACAACACAGAATACAAATTTGGTCCAAAAAAACAAGTACTAAAAAGTCCTACCAGGAAACCTAATGACCAAACAAAAATCTAATTTAATATGCAACATGGTTTAATTTTACATTGCCAACAAAATCAAATTGTGAATGTACTGTAGATATTATATCACCCAGCTCTTAACTTGATAATTCAATCATATCAGGACACAAATGGAAGACTGACTGAGATTTAAAGTGGGGTTAACTTCCTGTCAGGAGCATGTGTTTACAATATCTGCATGATGCTCTTTGGTCTGCAGAAAACATGCCACAACTCTTGATTTGGCTAGACACAAATGATACGGTTCGCATTTTGATACACCACTTAATTACTCTTATCGCGTTCATCTGCTTCTGCTGTAGTTTGTTTACACTTTCAGCAAGATGGCTTTTCCCTCCAACCAGCTTCAAAGGCCAAGAAAAAACAGGCCAATACAGACATACAGGCAAGTAAATGAAGAAACACAAATTAATAAACTGTGATCAAAAGACCAGAATGCATTTGCATATCATCGCTTCAGAGTTGCAGAGTACACAAAGAACAAACAAACAAACACAAGATCAACATTAGCCCTCATTTCCCACAGAGATCAAATGACAAGACAACGTACACAAATCAAGCAACAGAACAAAAGTTGCAGGAAACATTTGTGTGTGCCTCATAAATGGAAAATGAACGCTACAGATGTCTAGAGATTCACGTAGAAATTATTTCTGAAAACGGGTAAACTAACGGGTAATTATAATAATGTACAGTAACAGTTTCTAAACCTATCATCAGCTGAATCAGTTCAAAGTCTTAAACGTCAGTAATGTTTTTCTGGTCTAATTATAAAATTTGTTTCAGGCAAAAGTGCTGATTAAAGAAACGCTCAATTAAGTTCTTGAATCTGGGAATGGTATAGTGGACAAGTGTTTCAAATGAACCGCATTTCATGCAGCCTGCCATTGAAAACAATGAGCGTGTAGAGCGATACGCCACGCTGCAGCCAGATCAGGGTAATGAAAACAGAGGGAGGCATATCACCTACGTTATGACTCGAATGTCAGTCTTTTTTGAGCTGGGTGTGAGGATGAGGCCAAACGTTTCAGCCAGGGCTTGTGTTGTGAGGTTCAGACACAGTCTCCCTGTGAGTTTACAGCCTACAAATGTTCTAGTGTTCCTCCACAAACTGCTCGGTGAGTTGACTTTGGCAAGCCCTCCACGGCACTTCGTATATTTTACTCCTGAGCACCGCAAAAGACTAATTATTCTGGAAGAAAGAAAAACTGCGTGAAATGCAGACCTTCAGAGCCAAAGGAAATAAACCCCCCCCAAACGGAGAAAGGCTAAATGGACCTTTTGCCTGAAATGTTTTGTTTTATTTTGTGGTGGTTGATGATAGTGTTTAATCCCATCCTGTTGCTGAACTAAACATTTTCTTGACCTTAACGCACACATATGGGTCATATGAGAAAGAACTGGAGGGAATGTTAGAGTTCATAGGAAAAGGTCTGGTGCCCATACAGAAGCACGTGGAGTCCAAGAAAAACATACACATGCACACCTTATTCCATTCACAGAGTCTGACGTCTGAAGGTCTTGCTAAGACAGAAATGGCAATCAACATAAATTAGATAATGGCTGAACGGACACATGCCCACAGTGTGCTGATGTTGGAGCCTGGCAGAGGTCATACAGTACAAGCAATCTGATTGGATAAAACTCTGACTGGATATTTTGCTTTCAAACCTCACTCCAGATGTTCAGTTTAAGAGAATGCAAAGAAATGTTTTATGAAATGCATTAAATGTCATGGTCTATGAAAATATTAAACTTTAGAAATGAAAGCAATTCCTCTTTTGAGGGTAAACATTATCACTGAGTCCATATGTGCAGTGTTAGATTGACTGAGTGTTTATAATAAACTACCACCCTCTTTGTTTGCCAGGCTTTTGTGTGTGTGATCTTGAGGTTGCCAGGTTTAGTTTTAGGATCAGCCTTGAAGAAACAGCTACAGTTCACATTGGATTTACATCTGACATTTACAGCTGTGATTTGGGGGGATTTTTGTGCGATTCTGTCACGCATCAGAGACAAAAGAGAAATCTTGAAACACTTCATTAACCAAATTACCACCAGCTGCTGCAGAGTCCTCGTGCTCCAGAACTTTATGAATATGATCTCAAATATAAAATGCGTTTACTTGATCACAATGTCTTCAAAACAGGATTCCAATGACTTGTACATCAGCGCTTTGGTGGTGTTACACAGGCCACATCTTGCAAGTAATTACGACTGTCCTCTTATAAATGCTTAACTCTTAATCTTGTACACAAAGTCTGGTTATTTACATAAAATGGCAACCACATTCCAGAATCAAAAAATATATAAATGCTATAATCTTCTGTGAACGGCTGTAGCCTGATATGTAATGTTTTAACCTCACAAAATCTCCACATTCATTATTTAGATTGCAAAGCATAAATAAACATCTAAATTGCTCTAGGAATAGTTATTTCAGAAAAACTTTAGAATAAGTAATACACACTAAAAATTCTAAATGACTCTACCGCAACATAAACAGGTTTAATGTTGAAGTGCTTGATGAAAACCACTGTATGAAATAAAGTTCTTATTCCTCAGTATGGATCAGATTATCAACATTTAAGGGTTTCAGTGGGACAACAAAAACAACTAGCTTTAAAATAAGTGGCTTTTCAAATCCAGCAAAAAGGTAACATTTCAATAGAGAACATAATTAGACTCAAAAACAGCTTCATGTTGTCGCTGTGACTCATCTCCACGTCACACACACACACGTTTTCCTCAAAGTTACATTTAAACAGTGTCTATTTCAGGGCTGAAGAGACGGATTATAGTGCCTCTCAGAACAGCACTGTATTGTATACTAGTTCAGTTACACCCACAGCATTGCAAAGCTTTTTTTGACCTAAATAAAGTGCACACGCGGTTAGAGGGTGTAAACATATTCAAAGACCACTGGGCATTTTTTTTGGAAAGTTGGTGGTCAGGAATTGAATCCACAATAACATGGGGCATATTTGTGTTATTCTCTGCTGCAGTTTTTGGATGAGGTATTTGACTCAGGGATGTTACTTTGTTTGTGTGCGATTGTGTGTGTGTGTTTAGGCAGTAAACAGGCAGCGTCAGTCGGTCTCATGGGCATCTGCCAGAGCAAGAGAAATTTCTAGAGTAGCCAGAACTTTCTCCAAGAACCAGCAAACTTTGACATTAAGTATGTCTTATGAACTCTGTTTTGGAACCTCAAACATACAGAAAAACATTTTGCTCACTAATGCAGTTAAGTACTTCAATACGTTTTCACATACACAATCATATATAATGTACACACACAACACACACAAACCACTGTAGCCACAAACCTAGGCAGTCTGTAGATGGAGAATAGAGTCATTGTTAGTCTGTGGGTAAATCCATATTAAAACAGGCATGCTGTCCACCTACCATCAATTTCCTATCATCTAACATGGATCCAAAACCACAGAATACCAGAGACAAGCATGGGAACGAGAAAGACAATACAAGTGAGTCAAACAGAGCAGGTATGACAGACACTTATGACAAATGACAGGAAGTAAATCAACCTATTGGGAAACAATTACTAAAGGAGTGGCAGATCAGATCTCTAATGCATTAAATAATCTACAAAACCACCTAAGCCTGTTTATGCATTACACCGCAGTCTGAAATCATCTGTGGGTGTGTACTAGACAAAGTGAATCAGCCTTAGGTTGCAGGTCTAACCAAATAAGTTGAGTATGCAGAGTGGCCCAAATCAGGCTTCAGAAAGAAATTGGGAGGGGGTTGCAAACAGAAATATGTATAGAAAGATGTTACACTGGCCTGTCAGGCATCCATTGCCCTTGGCAACAGGAGCGAGGCAGATGAAGGAGAAATGTCCAATAAAAGCATTATAGATCCAAGTGTGATCACTCTATAACTCACTTAAACCCTTTATCTATATACCTTTAAGACTAGTTAGACTAAACCAGGTCACTGCAGTCAAACTCATAAACACCCCCAGGCAGTTATTTCCAGTCATGCAGTTGCAGCTTCTACTATCTGGTAAAAGACTAAAACCTCTTGTTCTCTCTTGAAACTTGTTTAAAGATTTCAGTTAAGATGATTTCAATATGTTCTTACAGTCATTATAATTAATGTTATAATTTCTTTTGTATGTAGTGAAGTGGCCCATCTATAATGTCTGTGCTGTGCTATATTACCACATACACCAACAGCTTTCAGCATCTCACTCCATTTCTCCAGAACTCAGTTTAGCCCTGACATGTCAAGTATATCTGCTCCCTGTTTTTCTATATTTCTGGAGTCACTCGAGGCCCCTACATCATCTGACCACGAGTCCCTCTGGACCCCTGAGACCCCAAGACGCAAGTTGCATTATCTCATCTTAAATTTCCCGCTCAGGGCCCCAGTCTTCCAGTAACACCTCATTTATAATCCCCCTGCTGCCTAAAAGGGCAGTGAGTAATACTACCTTCTGTTTTTAACCCACAGGGCCACAGAAGCCTGTTAGTCAGCACTTTCTGATTAATGCAAAATGAAAACACAAACACAATAAATCCTCAAGAGCAACAAGAAATATCTGCCTGCACATATCTCTTCTTTACAGATGGCCCAAATAAAAACAGTGTCTTCACATCAGACACAACATTAGATGGAAATCCCCTCTGTAAACAAGGATGCCTCCTGTTAGTAACCATCATAATGTAGCAGGAAGTAAATGATATGGTTCCTTAAGAGGCAAAGCCAGCATTTACAGGGTGGTCTTTAAGACGGCAAAGGTTCACAAGAACGAGTCTTTAATCCCGCTCTGCCTTAGCTCATTTCAATGACAATCTCTTGCGATGAAGACTCTAATCAGAGAATTTTAAAAGCTGTAATTTAAGATGGCATTTCTTCTCTCTTCCTTTGAGGAGTTTATTTCCCCTGACGGAGGCCCCTCTGAAGATTGATAATGGATGAGTGAGGAACAGGAATTGAGCTTAAGGTTTTGTTCAAGTGGAATAATTCTCTAAAAAGGCCAGAATGGGATAGAGATGAGGCGGCATTCCATTACATGATATGCAATGAGACTATTCTCCATCCAATTTCTATTCTTATCCAGCCATCCCTTCATCTCTTAACAGAAGCTGTTTTTTTATACAGTATAAATCATACAGTAGTCATTTTCTGTTCTGAAAATAAGAAAAACTTGATCATTTAGCAACCTGACAGCAAACACATGATGGAGATTGTATGATGGAATGTGTACTGATAACTTGTGAGTGTGCACGCACAGGAGATAATGGACTACTCATAAGGCAAGTTTTCATAAGGTAGTTTTAAATATGACCTGACATAAGCTTTGGCCTCTAAACCAAACACAACCACGAAAGACCACAAAAGTCTAGACTGCAATTATTGATCACTGCAACCGAATTACACAGGGCAAGATGTAAACCAGACTAGCAGATAGCCAGAGTCAATTTCTTTTTGCTTTAAGAAGAAAAAAAATACACATATACAGCAATTTTTATCTGAATACTCAGATCACACCAGAGACACCATCTACTGTACGTCACCACAGACTGCTGGAGGACCTAAGGCTGAACTCATGTTCTCACTCTCTCATTTCTCACATACTTCAGAACAGAGTTCCAGAGCAAGTGAATTTAACGGCCCTTTCTGCACTCGAACAGCCTGTCAACAGCAGTCCGTCTAGACACGCATGCAACATCAATGACATCACCGTCCTGACATCACCCTGAGCTGTAGCATCTGGCCCTGATGGATTCATACTTCTGCTTTTCACAATGGGTCTTATTTCTGCTGTTATCTCAATGCATAATGATTCTCGCTACGTTGCTATTTTAAAGAAAGATAAGTGAAAGATAAGTGATCATCTGCTTCAAAAGAACGCTTGCATACATAAAGAATTGCATACTCCTAAAAAAGTTGATGATGCAATAGTCTTCAACATTTTATGAGTCCCAAACAGGCACATCTCATGGGTCCATCTGCAAATAAAAGCAGACGTGATGAGGGAGAGCTGGGCAGAGCTGTACATTTTGTTCGCGATGTTATGCAATCGCAACTCTGCCACTTTTAATGGCCAGTTTTAAAAAATGTGCAGGGAATAAACGCAAGAGACATGAAACACTGGGTCTTTGTGGGGTCTTACACACCCTAATTCTCAGTTACATAAATTGCCCTGTAGCAAGTCTCCATTGTACACCGATCTACACATATTGACTGCATTGTGGTACATCTAGCTTATACCAACATGAGGTGCATTTTCACTGACCACGCAAGCTGTTGACTCCCCCTCAAAAGCCTTCCAGGTTAGTGTAGCTGGTGTCTGGGCCTGATCACATTCCACATGCCTCTCGCTAAACTATACCACACCGGCTATTAAATACATGCCTTTAAGACCATTTAACTTACACGAACATAGTTCTTCTAAATTAACTGCTGCTAGACTGTGAAGTTCTAGCAGAGACTGGTATCATGTTACAAGCCTTGCAGCTCCCAGAAATTCCAGTCATGGTGCTCGGAACCGCTGAAAACTATTTTGTTTTAAGGTGGTGCTTTGGTTTTCCCCTGAGATAAAGTCTGGATGGTTGTGTATGCAGATGTGCTATAAGGGTCCCCAGAAGGAGGTGAAGGAGAGGGAGGAAATGGCTGCCTCTCACACATCATAGCTCTTCAGCCTGACTGTGGCCACCCCAGCAGAATTATTCCTGTAAATAAGCAACAGTAGGTGTCTGGAATGTGTCAGCACACAAGTTCTGACTGGACAACTAGAGCCTGACCTCACCTACCACACACACACAGTGACTGTCCGCATAGCTTGCCCTGGCCTTTCAGAAGATTCACATAACTTGTAAGTGTATGCAAAACACACAGGAATGAAGTCTTCATAGGGATTGTATTTGTATTCTCTTTCTCCATGGTACAGCATTTACTGTGGATGTCACAATAAAACAGAATCTTGTTAACTGTGGTTGTGACCCATTTTGGGCACCCTGGTAACTGGCAGGTTAACTGCTTTTCTACACAAGCAGTGTACCTCTTTTATTGTAAGTAATGACTGATGACATTTCAACATGACAGGACAAAGGAAGGGTTTCAATGACTTCTTTCAAAGATGCTTGTACTTGGCCATCTGTGGCATTTGCCAAAAACTAGCTTTCATACTTTGGCCTACATTGTGTCTTTGAGTTGAGTGAAAACAAAAATTGTTACATCTGCTTGCTTGTCTCACTTCTCCACTTCCTATTTGAATGGGAGACTTATCTATGATCTGGTTTTCTTTTATGACCCACTTCAACAAAAGAACAAATAAAAAAGCAAATATTTAAATACAGAACAAAAAAGAAGCATGGAAATACAGCAGTCAGAAAATGCCAGCTACTCAATCCACCAGCCTGCATGCTGAATTCCTGCTCTCAAAACTGAGGCTTTGTGCAGCTTTTAAAACCTTGGTGTTAATTGCAATGCAGCTGCTGCTGATTGGTGGTAATAATTACAAAGGCACTCTGATTGGTGCATGAGGCAGTGTGTGATTAAGGACACACCCACGTGTTGCTGCAAACCAAGTCTTAAAATAAAAGACCAGGGCTGTTGCTAACAATAATTTTTATAATCAGAATCCTGATTAATGTCCTGATTGTTTGAAAATATTAAGAGAATTTAGAAGTCTATATAAAATATGTTATTTGCATTGCATTCAAAAATGCTTAGGTATACCTGTTACAATATAAATTTTAAGTGTTTGCATGAACAAACACATTCCATCCTTTGAACAAAACAAAATGTTACTAGTGACGTACTACTATAATTATGGAAAGACTCTTTATTTGTCAGTAACTGCAAGGTTGTTGTTTATATAGTATTATATAAATTACATGTTTAACAAAAGTGGTTTAATGCCAATGATTTTGCTAAAATAGCTTGGCAATATGTTTTACTTCACAAAAAAGTAAAAAAAGACCATAATGAGGATAATTTGACTAATTGCTGATTAGTTGATTCACATTCATATCTGTTGTAAAATTATACATACACCCCTGTGACTGCACATCATTTAAATGATTAATTAATGAGCAAAACTGCAACCGTACTCAGTAATCATAAACAACATAAACACCCAACACCTCTTACAAACTCATGTTTTCTCGTGAAAAGTTTTACATGTGAAATGTGAATTATAAGGAAAGTTGACTATGAAACTGTGAAAAGGTTATGAAACACTATCACCAATCTATGCTCTGGGTAGCAGTAAGAAAGCTGGTACTGACTGCCAAAAGCACAGTGCTATAACTCACCTGGCACTGTTGTCAAGGCAACATCACAATAATGGCAGTTCCCACCAAAAACATCAAATCTCAGTTGTTAAATCTGGCAAGTTTTCCATTTGACCACTTCATGCAGGAGTTTTAAACACCTCTTAAACATCTTGCAGCTGACATGTCTGAGACGACCCTCTGCCATTGTTCTGATGTAATTCATTTAAAATTACATTACATGTTGTTTCTAATGTAATTCATTTAAAACATATTTAACACACTGGGCTGCGCATAATAAAAATGGTCACAGACAAGCATGTGATATGTGCACGTGTATGTAGTTATTTTAGGTTGTGGGTGGGTGTGTTGTCCCAAAGAGAACTGGTGCTGATGTGACTCAGTAACAGAAGAAATCTACAATCAACCCCTTAGTCAGAGGACTTAGTCACAGTCTACTGAAGACTAGTACACACCCAGTCTGCATCTACAGTACACACTCTCAGCAGACTTCTCAGGACAGGAACACACATCCCTCCCTGCATGAGCCAAATTTAGACTAAACAACAACAAAATACATACACAAGTACCCATCTGATCATTGCTTACAATTTTATGGTTTGTCAGTCTTAGCAATTATCCTATTTTCTCTAAGGCATTCATACGCATGCGAGTTCAAATCCAGCTTGTGAAATTTGCAGAACTTATTTCCCCCATAATTTCCTTCTTTTATAACGGATATCTGTCTCAACATCTTTGTCCCTCTGAACAATGTCATCACTTCCCATTTCCCAAACCACTCAACCGAGATCTGTTGTCAGTTTCAGTGGTTGTTTAGGTAAGCTTGAGTTTAGTTTGAGCAAACTCAGGTTTTTCAGTCTCAACAATGTGTATTGCTTCATGCTACACATTCTGAGTGACATCACAAACCCAAACTGGACCTAATAAAGACTGGATCAGCTGCCAGCAAAATGACATAAGCGTGACATAAAGTCACTCCCCTGCATCTCACCTTTGAGTTCATGAGCTAATCATGAACTCGGCATGAATCTCTGAGTTAATAGTAAAAAAGTTAATAGTAAGCTTTTGTGAGACAGCAGCACCCAGGTTGGATTTGTTTGGTTTTATTAACTCTAAACTTACACCGAAAATCTGAGTTTATTCAGCTAGCTTTGTGCAACAGGCCTCAGGCAGACAAAACGAACAGTAAGGGGGTGTTGGATAATGCAGTCCTGTTGTTCTGGGTGTCATGCTTACATGTTATGCTTTTGCCAAGAGTACTGGTGAGGTCCGGTTGGGACAAGCTGTTATTGTTGTTGCCATTCTCCAGCTCTTCTGATTTTTCCATGAGTGCGGTGTTTAAATTTGGTGTCGTCTGCTCACTGGTTTCATCCCCTTCTGAGGCCAAAACAAAAAGAAAGAGAAAAGACAAAAGTTATTAGGAGATCACAGAGAGTTTGTTTTTTAATCTGTGATATTTTATGTGTAACTAAACTATTTAACTTCTGTGTTGATGCAAAGTCCCTAAACCGACACAGCACTGTTTGAAAGGATGTTTATATTTGTGCTAGTTCTTCTGCTAGCTCATCACATTGCATGTGCAATAGTACGGGTGTTTGTGCGTATGCGCTAACAACTGCGCATCCCTCACATATAAGTGAAGGCGCATTCATGCGGTCAGCAGCATGTGTTTGTGTGTGCGTGTTTTATAAGTTAGCACTGGAGCCAAGTGGTCTTATTATGTGGCCTGGTAATTATACAGCTCTGTCTGAGGAGGCTAGAGCAGCCTGACATCAAAGCAGGTCAGGACTGGGTCTTAGAGAGCAGAGGCACTGTGTTTAGCTGAGCTGGATACAACTGAGTTCTGCTTCATACTGGCCTCTGTCCCATACCTACCCAAATGGAAGCCAGCTGGGCTTTACTGGCTGTCTGATAAACACACAGCATCTCTTGTGGAACATCAGTCCACTGTTCTCAGTTTATTTGCCTTAGTGACTCTCTGCCTTTCTGCCCTGCTTTTTCTTTTTTGAGTCTTGGCAGACATCAGTTGTACTTTATGCCCCTTACGTGTGAGTGGGAATCTTTATCTGTACCTCGTAATTTTGTAAGGTGGACAGGAAGAGTGCTTTTTAAAGAAACGACTTGAGCGAGACACAGAGAGAGAAAATGGGTCAAGAAAAACAGCCAAAACAAAGGGGGAGGTTTGAGTCTGAGTGACAGGGATCTTGACCTATCAGCAACAGACAGATCTAGCAGATGACAGGGTTGTAACCAGAAGCCAGGATCCGTGCCCTTATTTATTTTCTCTACAAGACTCCTTCACCTCTGAGCAGACAAACAAAGCTTGTAACCGAAATGACTCACAGGGGGCTTTCACCCCATTTCCTCAACCGAAACGCCAACAACAGACAAATTGTCAGAGCTTTAGCTCATAGCTCACAGAACCAGCAACTTTCTTTCTACCTTGGGTGTAAATCGGGTAAAGTGTTGGTAACACCTCTTTGTGCCACCAGTAGAAATACACCCTGACACTTTGCCTGCTGAGGTCTGAAAGTATCGTTTGGTGTTGTGCAGACCCTGGGGCCTTATATCCGCATGTGCCTGAAGTAATGAAGGGGCTGGAGTTGGTAAGTCTACATCTGGAAGCAGCTGCTGACGGAGCAGAAAGAGTCACAATAAAAGCAGCAGAAGTCACAATAATCAACCTCTAACCAAGACGGAGAACGTGTGTGTCTAAAAACCAAGCATTTCCTGAACACTATTTTTACACATATAGCATGTCTAACTTATCTGATGGCTGACTTGAATATGCATATTATAGAATCTACACCATGACAGAATAAGTAAGACAGTACGTATGCCTAACAATGTGATCTAGTATCAATCTATGCAGGTTTACTTTGAGATAATGACTTACAGATTTGAGTGGTAAAAAGAGAACGAGACCATGATACGAGATATGAAACTAGCAGAGACATGTTGGAAGTGGTTTGCCTGAAACAACGGTCCATTATAGAGTTATTATATAAAAATATCTGACCACAGATTGCTGTGATCAGAATCCAAAACGCTATGTAATAATAAACACTAAATGGTAACAGACAAGCAACACAGAGACAAGGAAAAAAAACAGAAAGTGCAACCTGCAGGTTTTTGAGAGTTTAAGCTTTTGTGGATGAGTGTGTGAGCAGGGCAGAGGAGATCTGAGACTGTGGATGGACAGGGATCACATTTATGAACCATTTTAGCTTTAGAAAACACAGACCACTGAAGCCTGTCTCTGTAATGCCTCTGAACAGAAGTCTGCTTTTATACCGCTGTGGCACTGAAGCATACGTCATCTCCTTCTGTTCTTCCTTTGCTGTGGATCACCGAGCATTAGCAACTGGAACCCAGCAGTTATCAAAGACGGAGCTTTAATTCCTCATCATAATCAAGCTGTACAGCAGGCAGGGGAGATTTACTGCAGAGGCATCATGGTTTCAGCTCGGTCTTCCGTATTATTTGGCTCTAGCAGTGAGGAATTTCAAGAACCTGCATTTAATGAACTCAGCAATTACGCCACAGTTGCAAAGCTGTTCAGAATTGGATCTCTGGGTTAACGATCTAGTTCTTTAAACATTCAATTTGTTTTAAAGCTGGCCAAGTACATAAAAAACTAAAGGACAAGCTATGGGGTGTAAATACTGTAGGATAATCCTGCATACATTACTTATATAAACTATGTGTGTGGATCCCGGAGGCAGAAAATGTGTGGTCATATTACTTGACTTGTAAATGGGACATTTCCCAGTAAAAAACACAAGTACATAGGAATAAAAATATAGTATGTGGGCAATGGTTATAAAGAGTTTATGGCATTAAGGGCATTATGTTAGGCCCACCTAAATTTTATAGCATTTTTCCCACGACAACAGAAATGTCCTGTGGTATGTATTGCTTGGAACATTGTAAACCAGCAAATTTCTAGCATACTGTAACCAGTGGGAATATTCTACATTGCAAAGACACAAAGGTGTGGTGAAATGTGTCATTTTTGTGTCACTGGTGTCATTAAATGGAATTGCAAAAAATTACTAGTTTCAAATAACTTTCTCAAACAGCCCAGATGTCAGATAGCCCTAGATAAGACTCTAACAATTGTTTGAGCTAACTGCAGAAAAACAAACTGAACAATATTTTGGTAATGCCAAAGAGCCACTGTGTTTTTAGTTATCAGGAAAATCAACCAACAAATGGCTTCTTTATTGTTATCTCTGCATATGAAACTAGATTATGAGAAAGAAGTTTAACATTGAAAATGACGCACTTTAGCTTCAAAGAGTGAAGAGTAAGGCCTTTTTCTGAACGTGTGTATAACATCTGCCTGTTACTTGGCCAAGATACTCATACACATCTGATTCTGAGTCACCCTCCCAGCTGAATCTCTCTCTCTCGCGCTCTCTCTCTCTCTCTCTCTTTCTCTCCTTTCTATGGCACTGGTTTATTTACTCTTGAGGTCTGGGAGAGCACAGTGAGACTTTCTATAATCTTCAGGCAGTCAGGTATGAGGCCTGGTATTAGACGCAGAGCAGCCTTATGGCTTTACAGGGACACTTTGAAATTCTCTCAACCCTCAAGCCCCTGCCTTTCTTTATTGTTGCTCTGTCTCCAACAACCCCAACTAATGCTCTTTTAGAAGTTGCTATCCAGTGTAAGAGACAAAAGACACAGAAGAGAAAAAGAGAGAGTAGCTGACAAGAGACTTGGAGATATTTTGCTCTCTCTCCATCTCAGTGGAATAGCTAAAATGAAGAGCCTGGCGAGAGACAGGCATGCTTGAATTAGAACTTTCTCCAACTCTAAGATACAGAACTTCTCCCTTAACTCAGCGAGACCTCCTCTTACATTACAACCACAACTGTGAATTTAGCTTTTAATGGAATACAAAAGATTGCCCTTTTCGAAAAACCCATTCTCTCGTGCGGCACCGAAATAACAACCCTTTCAATCTGGAGATAATTTTCTGAGTGGAAGTGTAAAAATGGCGTCTTTACCATTCAACATGCTCCACAGAGGGAAAAAAATCTATTGGAGTAAGTGACAAAAAACTGTTAAAGATCAGCCAATCTCAGAGGCGGACCTGGAGAAACAGTGCACCAGCCACTTGTGTTGGAGTTAATTGCTTGTCATTACCCTGACTAATTAAAACCATCGCTCGTTAAAAATCCACTGAGGGTGATATCATGCTAACACGGTGAGAGAATAGGGGAAAAAATAGGGGCGAGGTAAAAGAAAAAAATTAAATGAAAGCATAAAAATGAGGTTGATTTTATGCAGCTGTAGGCTAATATTATTATCGGGTTCAGGTTTGGCAGACAGGGTCCGCTGTAGGGCCACAGGGCACAGCGAACAGAGAGGGTATTGAAGGGAAACAAAATCAAACAGCGCTGCAGGCTGTGTTCCTCATATTCACGGACGCAACTGGTTCACTTTGAGATTACTTGAAGAGCAAAGAGCGTGCTTAACATCGATCTTAAAATGCAAATACAGAGGGCAAATATGACTCGACAAGGACAGATTCCAAATGTGTTGTATCATGTCTGCGTAACTAACATTTTCATCTCTGAAATCCATTATGTATCATACTAAACTTAACACACTACATGCCGGTCTCTTGGAAGTGTCTCAGCTGCTTAAAAAAGGTTTTGCTTTTGTAAGAACTATATGCAAGGATCAATATATGTGAGCTGACATTAAAATCTGTTATTGTGAGGTGTGCGTGTGAGAGAGAGCACGTG